>JAODUO010001240.1:0-115000 GCA_025642075.2 Ridgeia piscesae
TCGCCTCTGGGCCCCCCGGGGTTTTTTCGTCGCACCTCCCGCACGGGGGGTTAAGCAAAATTAATGGCTTTACTTGTACTTTCTTAGATGCTTCTCTCACTTTTCAAATGCTTCCTCTGTCGGATCCATTTTCTACTGTGATTTACCCAAGACCACTGCAAATGGACTCCTCGCTAACTTTCCGACATTTGTAAACAACAAAAAAATAGTCCGGACTGACCTTCCTTTCGGTAGGCCCGCCCCTTGAACCCTGTCAAAATCTGCTCCGGGAAGTGTCACGTTTCGAATTTTTTATTGGTTAAAAATCGAAATTTAATTTACCTTTTTATTACGAATGCAAATAAATATTATTTGTTGACACATAGGACCCCTTTTGTATAATAAGGTACCATATCTTTGTTTTTGCGCAGAAATGTCTAATAACGAAGAAAACCGAAAGAAACCAAAATTTTACATGGGCTAGATAGGAGGTAATCAAACCACTCGGCTTGGAATAAAGATGGCGTTACGATTTTAGCACTTTGGACAAAAATTTTTTTCCCAGTTTGTCTGAAAAGTGAATATGCTTCTTTCACCATTAATGTATACTTATATATATACATTTAGGTATATGGAATGTTACAGCTGTGTTTCAGTTCCCCTTTAAGTTTTGGCAGTTTATGAGGATGCACCGGAAGTTTGGTCTCTTCTTTTGTTTATAGGTTTTCTTGTTATTGGTTGTGTTGTTACTATTGTAGTTGTTTCGTTTGAGTTATGATTGTTGCCATTAGGGGGTCAAAAGGGTTTTCCGCTGGTGTTTAAAAATTTTAATATTTTCATAGAAACCCCCATTTCCCTATTCAGAACTAAAAAAGTTCCAATGTTTTTATAAAAACACATGTATTCTACAATGATAATGGATTGATTACCTCCATTTTCATATGTCACCTTCAAAAGTTCTTATATAGTGCAGTATCCCAAACCTCAACATGGGGCAAATAATTTGTATTTGAAAGTATTTAAATACTTTTTAAGTATTTTAATTGATGTTTAGGAATTAAAAGTATTTGGGTCCCTCAAAGTTTTGTATTTAAATAAATTTTAATTTTTTGAAAAGTCTGTAGCATTGTCCTTGTCAAAATGCTTTACACTTTACTTGGAACCCTTTAATTCAATCTCATGACTGGGAAGCATCCCCCAATTTAAAAATTAATCAAAACGGGTTGTGTACAAATATCCACCATTGTCTATAGCCAGTTACTTTTTACACAGCTGAGGGAATTGGAGCAATGACGGGTGAACAGACTTGCCCAAAGTTCGACACAGCAGCACATGGTTTCGTTCTCGTAGTTGGGGCGAAGCCGAGTTAAAATTTTAATGGGGTTTCTACATCATTCATCACATCATCACTCAATGAAAATGTATATGGAACTGGCGAAGCTTCGCACAATAGAGCGTCTCCTCGCGACGTGAATTTTTTGGGGGCGAACATAGCGCACACAACGTGTCCCACGCGGGGTCGCCGGGTCACTTCCGGAAAACTTTGACGCGGTTTTTTAAAAACTGAAAGCATGTTACCACGGACTTATATGCACTGGACTGCTGTCTCCGCCGCTCGCGGCGCTTCGCGAGCGGCGGAGTTGGCTGCAAAGGTCACGAGCGCACAAGAGGGACTCCCCACTTCCGGTCTACTAGCCACTGCGATGGAGATGCCAAACATCGACAGGATTCTTGCGGTGAATATAACTGTTTAATTCAATAATAGTGAGAATTTTCCTAAACGATGACTGTACCTAGTTTGGTAAATGTTTGGCTATCTCCAGTGTAGTTCTAAATGGGTTATTTAATTTATTTTCGTCGTACATGACTTATAATATGCATCGGGGTGCCGGCGTAATGGCGTAAACAATACCGAAGGCAAGGCTAATTTTTTCTTGGGCAAGTGACGCAAGTTTTCTAGTCTTGCTATGGGTGTAAGTTCATAGATTGGAATTATATGTAATGTTTAAATATTCATAATAATTTGTTAATCTCAAGCCAGTTTAACAACAGCCGATCTTTTAAACCCGATCTGTCATTCTGTGCTGTCAGTTTATACCACCCCTTGCTTGGCCTAGGCCCAAGCCCAGTTAGGCATTGATAACTGTTTTCAATATTTACTGCCATTCGCTTGTATTTATTATTGATTTGTGTTATTTATATTTTGATGATTGTTCATGTGCAATTTATTTATTCTGATCCTGTTTTATTATTGTGAATAAAATATCACTACAACTATTCCTAATTATAATTAATAATAATTTTTTTACTTCTAGAAATGTAACATTACTAAAATTTTATTTGTTATTTCTAGTATATGTATTTAAATGCTTGGCATGGATATACAATAATTCTATGTGTTTGATTAATTATTGTAGTTATTACATGCACTTTGAATTGTTTTATTTCAGAAATCTCCACCTGAAAGTTACACACATTAGTGTATGCATATTACAAGCTTCATCTGGCTGAAGATGACACAGCAACATATCTACGCTGTCTAAAGATACAGTCCCTGTGAACATGACATATACACTGCAGTTTTAATAGACAAGAACACAGCATTATTGCATTGCCTGAACAAAACTATCTTCAGTTAACTGTGAAGGAAACAATAAAGCCTACAAAGTCGTCAATATATCATAGGCATCATCTGCATACACTAAATAATTTTACACAATTTATCTCCTGAAGGGACACATAATACACATTGAATAATACAGACATCACTTTACAACTTAATTAAAAAGCACGGGAATTAGATGGTTTCTGTACGACACAGGACACACTGGATTATGAACATTCCTGCGTAGATCTTGCAGAATATTGTGAATATTGCAAAAAGATTTGTGAGGTGGAGTAATGTGAGCAGCTTCTTCACCGTGCACTTTATCCCTATGGAGGGTAACCCAGAAAGCAGCATTTGGCACACGAGATGTTGGAGTCGGTGACGAAACACTGTTAACATTTATAAACATTACTTCATCAAGTTCATGTTGAAATGCAGAATATTATGAAATGGTAAACATTTATTACTGGTCTCTACTGAGCCTGCAGTATTTGTCCAACCTGTAAACACACGGTCACCCATAAACAAGTGAAGTATGACAACTGTGCTTCATTGTCATGCATTAATCTGTTGAGTTTGTTATTTAGATAATATTTATTAATAAAGTTATTATTTAATGACATGTATTTATTGATGGTTGATCATAATGTTTCATATGGTTCTAAACATTGCATAAATTATATTTACTTCATAATTATTTACTGCTGGTTTTTATCAAAACATAACCCTTTGCCGAGTTAGCATGCTAACATTAGCCAATTTTAACTTATTAATTAAGTTGGTGTTAATATGAAATTTCTGGCTAATGTATATTTACTACCGTAATTAATGTGGACATGTCTTAATAATTATGGACATTATGGCCGTTTATTCATGTGTATATACAAAGTACGGCTGCTAATTATATATTGATTTATTCATTAATTTATTATTAATGATTTTTTATTACATAATTATTTAATTTATATCTCTTACCATAAGTAAGGTGGTTTTACAAATTTCATGTTTATATAATATAAACATATTCATGGACATTGTGGCATTTTACAAAAAAAGTTTCTGTCTGTTGAGGTTGCCTGCTAATTATCACCTATTAACAAAATTTTTTATTACATGACTAGTTAATATATATTATATGCCAATTATCACCTATTAACTAATTTATTATTACATGACTAGTTAATATATATTTATTCTCGTAATAAATGTGGTTATGCACACTGCATAATAATATTATGTATAAATATCTTCATATTTATGGACTCGGCTGGTCTTAATTAGAATGTTTCGGCCTGTTAACTTGGTGCACTACTTAACTAATATTAGCTAATTAACTGGATTAATTAGTATGAAAAAACATCAGTATTGAAAATTTATCACTCCATTTGATTTTAATTGAACTGTTGGCCCTGGTCCTAAAGTCCATCTCGTGGCTGTAACTAAATCCCAAGTCATTCATTTTGATTAAAACTGATGAATTGTTTCCTTCCCTAGTCTGGGTTTGCCCCAACCACCGAAGCAGCCACGGTTTCATTTACTGATAAATTGCAACACGGACTAGTACTTCGTAGTTGCCAAGTTGGGTCGATGATTTTTTCGCGGCAACGCATTTTAGCCGTTTAAAATCGTCAATACTTCACTCAAAACAACTTTCCAAACAATGTATTTGCTAGGATTTTATTAAACATACGTGTCATGGAAGATTTTATCAAAATGTCTTATTAAAACGATGTTTTCCTGCGGTCAACTGCGAAATTGACGGCAACCAGCAGACAACCGGAAGTAACTAATACCTCTTGTGCTAAGTTGACCTTGCTGCGCTACTCTAGCGGCCTTGAACCCGGAGACAGCAGTCCAGTGCATATAAGTCCGTGATGTTACTAAAGGTTTTTTTTTGGTAATAACAGTGGATCCTTCGGTTACGAAAAGTTGGTGGTTTGTAGACATTGTATTGGACATGCATTTGTGATCTTTACACTCGGTGTGATAAATCCGTTATAAGTTCTTTTTGGTAATAACAGTGGATCCTTCGGTTACGAAAAGTTGATGGTTTGTAGACATTGTATTGGACATGCATTTGTGATCTTTACACTCGGTGCAGTCTAAAGTGTGAGAATCGAGGGTTCTTTTTTGGTAATAACAGTGGATCCTTCGGTTACGAAAAGTTGGTGGTTTGTAGACATTGTATTGGACATGCATTTGTGATCTTTACACTCGGTGTTGGTAAATCGAGGGAGCGGATCTGGTGTTAAAAAGGTGGGCGTTTCACTGGCAGCCGCTGAAGTTGCATAATCATATATTATATATATATATATATATATATATATATATATATATATATATATATATATATATATATATATCACACACACACACACACACACACACACACACACACACACACACACACACACACACACACACACACATACATACAGGCAGAGAGAAAATAATTCACTCATTCGAACGTGTTGTGTTATTTAGTCGAATCTCGGCCCGTTGCCACTACGTCAGAGCGCGTCAGAACAGATAAAAGCGATCATTGCGCATGCGCGCGCATGCGCGATATGCGTTTAGACGAATCCTGGACTGGTCGAATCTGGGACCACCACACCGCCATCTAAATCGGTGACGGGTTAGTTTGGCTTAGCTTGGCCAATAAGTGCGCGGAATTCTAGATCTCTGCTGAGGCCGGTCAGCTTCCTGCGACGTATGTGGTCAACAAGTAATTATGAAGTAGACATATATCACCAGTTGATGGAACAAGATCCAACAAAACGTCGCCGACCGTCGTCTTCTTAAACCCGGGGCAGTGCTGACGATATTTAGCCATGGATGGACCTAAACCGTCGAAGCAACGCATATATCAAGCTGGCCGAGACATCAATGATCAGATCGTAAGAAGGTTAGTATGATGTACTATTTTTTCTGTGGTATAACGTTATATATTTAATTGTGTTTTTTACAGACGTCAAGCACATGTAACGTTTTTGTGCTGTTAAAAGTAGTTTTGACCTCCGTAGACCGGCTATCGATTGACGATGGCTCGATCATCGATGTTGACGATGCCCGATGCCGATGGCGATGTCCCTCGATGACAGCTAATCTGTTTTTATGGTATCACGTCCATATGCTTGTAAACCTCAGCTCACTAAATTCTGTCCTACTGGACAGGTGGAGGTGTATCAGAGTTACCTGCCCCAAGAGACAGCACTTCTATGAAGGTATGACAGCTGTCGTAACTATTAGTGGACTGTTGTGATAAGTTGCATTTGAATCCTTGCTTGTACAGTTCTCTTCACATTGCACCAAGCTAGCACATAGTAATTGCAGTATTGCCTCGTATTATTAAGATAATAGAGGTGTGGCATTTGAATGGACTCCTAGTGACTGTGTCATGGGGGACCAAAAATAATTAAATCACACATCACTGAATGTATTAAAATATAATAAAAAATACATAACAAATACAGTCACTGTATATGCATTAGATACAAAGTGAAACATCACGATTAGAACAACAAATGATAATTGGGAGTGGTATGTTATAGTGGAATTCCTGGTCAATGTGTTGTTATTTAACTCATGGTTACTAATTTGGCAAATGTTTGGTTACTAAAACAATTACTTCTTACATGATTATCAAATGCAATTACCAAAAATTAGTACATGTTTATAATCATGTAGAAAAGCGTTTCAAATCAGTTAATGCAAGCACTATATTCATTGTAGGAATGAAATCACGATTGATGTTATCTGCTCTTGCGTGGAACTATCGGCCACGTCCTGTCCCAGGCATCCCTTTTAACACAGATGTCATCTTCGAGAAACAGTGATTAAACTGGACGTTGCAAAACAGAACACAAGTTGTCCGGCATAACCGTCTACCCATGCTGATGAGCCACATAATCCATGCGGTGATGGGAAAAGTTACACTGCCACTAATCACTGTACCAACAGGGGTTGCTGTGATCGGGGCAAATGTGCCAAAACCGAGTAAGGAAGATCTGCGGGCTGCACGGCTCAATCGTTTTGTACATTAGTCAAGTCTTCGAGAGCAAAGTGATATCCCTCATGCTGCTCTCCAAGCGAGGACAGGGAACCTTGTCCTGATTATAGTGCAGACCGCCATGTATGAATTTCACAGTCCCGTAGGAATTGGATGCCCTAAGTAAGGTAGTGATTGATTTGACTTTACTTGCGTATGAAATAAAAAAAATTTGGGTTACTAATTTTTAGACACCTGTAAGGCCCAAAATCCAAGATGGCCGCCGTCACTCATGGAAAATACAGAAAATGGCATATCTCTGGAACTACTTGACCAACTTCAATGATGTTAGACTCTATTTTATGGTTTTCAAACATGCCTGATAATCTGGAATATGTTTCAGGTCAATAGTAGGTCAAGGTCATGCAAGAAGGTCAAGGTCAAGATAGTTTTTGACTGGTTTCAATTCGATTGGGTGTCTAAGTCATACAGTAAGGTCAAAACAGAGTAACTTTTGACTCATCACTTAACTTTGAGGCAATATGTCAGAAAAAATTAATAAAGCCAATTCTATGATGGGGATAATTCAACGCACTTTTGAATACCTAGATGACAAGTGTTTTTCTACGGTTTTTAAGTCTCTTGTCCGACCACATATTGAGTATGCAAACCAGGTATAGAGTCCGTATTTAATGAAGCACATAACAGCAGTTGAAAATGTTCAGCGTCGAGCAACTAAATTAATTCCTAGATATAAAGAACTTGATTATAAAGAACGCCTAAAAAGATTAAACCTACCAACCCTTTCATATCGTCGTCTTAGGGGAGACGATAGATGACAAAAATTCGGGCCAATATCGTTTGCACTCTCGATCCGGTTTTAAAAGTGGGGAGGGGGGACGGGGGAGCAACATATATATACCTATATGTATGTATATAATATATATATACACGTGATTGGTTGCGCCTAGCCGGCTGCAAGCATACGTCGCTCGTGATATTTCTCAATTTTAGTATGTTCTGCATTTACATCGACGCTGATTTTGACTACACATATACGTAAACCTATGAGGATCACGTCAAGTCGTTGCGTTGTCTCCAAGGACGCCGTATGTGTGTGTTTTTTATTGATCTTTACAAACTAGTTTTATCTTGCACTGTGCATAGACATTCACTGCGGCTCAGTGGACCATAACCCATTCAGTCGATCGCATTGCGCAACCATGCCGTCAATCAGGTACACTGCCTGTCAATTGCTTCCACATTCCTGTGCGTCACGCCTGGCTGCCGCTACATGGAGGACGCTAGTTGATGTCGGCATTGCTGTCCGGTTACCAACGAAACGCGGCTGTCGGGGAGGTGGGCGAAAACAAAGAACAATCAATCCAGTGATCGGATATCGACCACCCACCGACCGGCCCCACACACGTCGCAACAACAACAACCTAATACAAGTGCCGACCGTAACACGGGACTCGACTGTATTCGTTGACAAGGCTAAGTTTTGTCTCATTAACGCCAGATCTCTGCGAAACAAGTCATTGTTCGTACGTGACTACGTCGATGAGTGTTCACTTGACATTGTTGCTCTGACTGAAACATGGTTGACCGACGAAGACACGACTTCCGTTTCTGAACTTTGCCGAGACAACTTTACGCTCATTCACCAGCCGCGTGGAGGCGCTCGACGCGGTGGAGGCATCGGGGTTCTGTTCCGCAAAACTCTCCAGCTTGTATCCCGTGTAAGTGTCGACACCCGCGCCTCAGAAACACTCTCCGTCACTCTACGACATGCCCGTACCAGCTGCACAACGCGTGTAATTGTGATGTACCGACCATCGAACTCGTGTTTTGGAACATTTCTGGACGACGTGTCTACGGTGTTACTGATCGCCGGTACTCATCCCACTGAAACGGTTGTGTGCGGGGATTTTAACACAAAATATGGCGAACCAACTTGCACCGACGCGGTAAATCTGGCCGATCTGCTTGACACGGCTGGCTTTACGCAACATGTTACCGGAGCGACTCACGAACGGGGCAATACGCTAGACTTGGTGATTACAGCCAAAACCTCGCATCCCATTGCTACTGCTGTCAAGCCCACGTCGCTAATCACCGACCACTATGCGGTCGAATGCGAACTCCTCCAGTCAAAACCAAGCCGTTTGAAGCGACACATCACGTATCGAAAACAATCAGCTATCAACAACAACATCTTCGCGGCAGACTTAAGGTCGTTCAATCTGAACGCTGATGAGGCTGACCCTGTTGTCCTACTTGCGGCCTACGACACATGCCTACGCACCATTATTGACGCGCACGCCCCTCTTATGTCGCGGACCATCACTGTTAGACCAACGACTCCGTGGCACACCAACGACCTGACAGAGGCGAAGCGAGCCCTCCGTCGTGCCGAACGCCTTTGGCGGAAATCGAGCCTAACTGTGCACCGACAAATTTTCAAAGACCGTCGCAACATCTTCAGGAAATTGTTAAAAACAGCCCGCTCTGATTATTACAGATCGGAGATTTCGAAAGCTGGTGGCAATATGCGCCTTATCTACGGCATCACAGATTCTCTTCTTGGCCGAAAGGTGAATATGACTCTACCAGAAGTGGCAGACGAATCACCCTCGGCACTCGCTACCAGATTCCAACGATATTTCAAATACAAGACAGAAGTGCTGTGCCAGAATCGATCTCCGCTGCCAGCTGACGACACGCCAACAGTTGTGGGTGCGCACTTCGACGTGTTCGAGCTTGCGTCACCTTCGGATGTGAAAAAAATAGTACTGGCATCTGCCACAAAATCGTGTGAACTAGACCCACTGCCGACATCAATTGTCAAACAACACATCGACGCTCTTTCTCCTCTACTGGCCCGGATCATCAACGCCTCGCTAGCCACAACCGTATTTCCCGCACCCATGAAACACGCTGTCGTTGTACCAATTTTGAAGAAGGGAGGGTCTGACGCCAACGCGCTCACAAATTACCGCCCAATATCTAACATCACGTTTGTGGCGAAGACGACTGAGCGTTTCGTTGCACAACAGGTACAACATTTCATGGAGGAGAACGGTATTTACGGGATTTATCAAAGTGCGTACCGTGCGCACCATAGTGCGGAAACCGCACTCGTGCGGATACACAACGACATCGCCCATTCGATTGACAATCGCCAGAGTGTGCTCCTCGTGCTACTCGATCTAAGTGCGGCCTTCGACACCATCGACCATACAATACTGCTGCGACGGTTGTCTGGATACGGGTTATCTGGGGACGTCCTCGCCTGGCTGACATCTTACTTGTGTGATCGGACATATGTCGTTCGAGTGAAGAGTGGCGTGTCGGAATCAGACATTATAACTACAGGAGTGCCACAAGGGACAGTCCTTGGACCGCTACTGTTCAACGCGTACATCGCACCACTGACGACACTTTTACAAAAGCACAATATTCGCCACCACCTATACGCAGACGACACCCAACTGTACATCACTTTCCCACCAACCGACCACACACAAGCCCTCGCGCGTATGGAAGCCTGCGTACAAGACGCGAAAGCATGGCTCTGTGATAACGGACTCGTGATGAATAACAACAAGTCACAAGCCATTGTCATCCATTCATCAAGCCTGCGTACACCAACCTCGTTAACCCGCGTCAACATATGTGGCCAGCTCGTCGAAACTTCCCCCGTTATACGGGATCTAGGATTCAACGTCGACGCAAACCTAACAATGACGTCACAAGTGGCCAACGTGTGTCGCTCCGCCTACTACCATCTATCACGAATCGCCAAGATACGAGACTCCATCAGTACCACTGTATGTAAGAGTCTCATACACGGACTCGTAACTTCGCGACTCGACTACGGCAACGCAATATTACACGGCATAAGTGACCGTCACATGCACCGTCTGGAAATGGTCCAGCGGTCTGCGGCACGAATTGTCAGGCAAATTCGGCGGGGCGATCGGCAGTCCATGACAACAATACTGCGGCAGTTACACTGGTTGCCTGTCAGAAAGTGAATCGATTTTAAACTACTTGTACTTGTGCACAGGGCCATATACAATGGCACGCCGGAGTATCTTGCGGCACTGCTACGCCGCCACACACCTCCCCGTTCGCTGCGCTCTGCAGGCGGGTTACTGCTAGAGGTGCCCAGAGTCAACCTGGAACGTTTCGGCCGCCGTGCATTTGCCTGTGCAGGACCCACTCTGTGGAACAAACTTCCAAGGAACATACGTGACAACAGTAACATTATACAGTTCAAGAAGCGATTAAAGACACTTTTATTTTCCACATAACTAGTTTCACACAACGAACATTCTATTTTAGCTAATTTATTATTACGATGTATACATATATTATTTATCTTATTTATTTTTATTACTATCAGTGCAGTATAGCGGGTTCTAATGTTTTGTCTGAAATGTCTATGTTTAATATTCATTTTTTTAAAGAATTATATAATTTATTTATACATAGCCAATTTTACACGGTTTTTTATCATAGGGTCTCATTACTTTATATTATTATCATTATTACTGTCACCATTATTTTAATCAGTATACGCAAATTTACATGTATGTACACACCCGTGAACGGGACAGCCGTCCCGGATTTGATGGTGTCAAAATAAAGTTATTATTATTATATATATTATAATATGTCATGTAATATATATTATATGACATATTATAATATATATTATAATATGTCATAATATATATATATATATATATATATATATATATATATATAATATATATGTATATATATGTTTATTTTTGACATGATAATATATATATATATATATTTTATAGACATATTATAATATATATATATATGTGTATTATATGACATTATAATATATATATATATATATATATATATATATATATATATATATATATACAACAAAAATAGTTATATGTGTTTCAGGTATATATATATATATATATATATGACCTGAAATACATATAACTATTGTTTTGTAAATATAAAACATAATTCTTTGTTGGTCTGGTGCTAATTCTAAAATAAACAAAGGCCTTTATGTTATGCTATTTAAAATAGTTATGGTGGCAGCATAAATATTTGAAGAAGGGCCATGACCCGCCCCACAAAACAAAACATTTGGGGGGTAGACTTTGTCATAGAGTGAAACGTGCAGAGGTTACAGGGATGCCTGTGTGGGACTTCCCTAACCCAACTTTTGGCAGAGACATTTGTCATCACTCAAAATGTGATCAAATTACACAAGTGCAGGAATCCGCTGGTTCCGCCGTAGGCGATATAAGTCTCCACTAGGGCGACGGCTGCAATCTAAGGAGTGACAGGGCAAAATATATATATATAATGTGTTTGATGGCTAATGCCTATTAATATATCAATACAAGGGTGCAAAATGACAGAGCCCGGCATGATGAATATTTACTGGATAAAGATCAATTTGCGGGTCGCGGCCAACCAAGCAATTTATTTAGTGATTTTCCACTAGGTAGTCGGAAGTTTATATCTGAACTCGTATAATTTGTTATTAATTAATTTTACTACTAGACCGATGTAGAGTTTATAAGAAATGGGAGTGATCAGTCTCGCTATATATGCCTTTAAATTTGTTGTATGAACTGAACAAGTGTGAGGACATTTCCTATGCTGACCCCCTCAGGCTGAAAAGTTGGGGGACGCGTCCCCCTAGTCCCCCACCGATCGACGATTTAATATTTAAAAGGTTTAATATTTGTACAACTTATAATAATTATTATATTTGGGAAAATATTCCAATTTATATGGGTTGATATAAGAATGTGTTGTTTACAATTTACAATGGCTATAAATAATATCGATAATATCAACACAAGGTTGCAAACTGATAGAACCCAGCAGCGGGGCAGCCCGGCATGATGATTATTTACTAAAGTAAGATCAAGTTGCGCGCTGTGGGTAGGTCCAGCCACGTAAGTTAGGGTAGGGTGGGGCATGGAGCCTCCGTGGGGTAACGAGCCCCCCTGCATTACGTCAGTTTTACGTGTTTGAGATAAGTGTCTGGTGAACGAATACAATGCTGCCACCTATTGACTATTCTAACGGAAAAACAGACGCTGGCAAAAAACGCGGTAAGTAAATATTATGTTTGATGTAATAGTTGTGTGTTTGTAAAGTTTTACTACAGCAACGAGATTAAACATAGCCTCGTGTAATTGTTGTTATATTTAATAGTAGTCTATAGAGCTTCATTCACTTTTGTGGAAATGGGCGATAATTAGGATTAGCGCGGGAATTGACATTTGTGTTGATCATGCATGCTGGGGGCAAGAAGCCCCCCGAACTTGTGGGGCATGACGCCCCCGGGGGGCGTCTTGCCCCACATAAATCGAGTAATCAACAATCGTGATTAGGTCACAAAATATACTTGTTTTATATAGTTGGTAAGATGATTCCATGGGAAGCAATACAGCTCTTTTGTTATGTTACAATTGACAATACATGTAAACGTTCTGCTCAAACGGACAGTGCAGAAAGCCATTTATAATCTATAGAGACGTCATATTTGCAAACCTGTATGTTATGTGATTACTTGCTTAGTGAGCAATATTTTTGTTTAGATATGGTTCGCACATACAAGCGGAAGACGCAACGGGGTGCGTATGGCGATGCCATTTTGAAAGCTGCACTGTTAGCTTTGGAGGAGCAGCCATTGAAGACAGTCAGTCGACTGTATCACGTGCCAGCACGTACGTTGCGAAGACAACGTGATAACAGAGTTGCAATACGGGGTGCCCTTGCGCTTGGGCAAATGAAAACAGCCCTTCCGGCTGCCGCAGAGAGCATTCTGCGCGACCACATTGCGTACATGGAGAATTGTCTGTACGGATTGACGACTATTGACGTGAGACGCCTGGTTTACGACCTCACCGAGAAGCTGGGCGTGCAACACAATGTTTCTGTAGACACGAAGTTGGCAGGACGCGACTGGTTACGCGGATTCTTTAAGCGACACGAACATTTGGCAATCCGGCGCCCACAGGGCACCAACATTGCGCGAGCTGCCGGCTTCAATCGACCGAAGGTTTGCCAATTCTTCGATCTGTACAGATCACAATTGGAGATGTGTACGTACACGTCAGCACGAATTTGAAATATGGATGAAACCGGGATAACTAATGTTCAAAATCCCGGCAAGATTGTTGCCACGAAAGGAGTGCGCCATGTGGGGAGGGTGACAAGCGGGGAGCGCAGTGCTAACATCACCGTCATTTGCGGGATGAACCCGGTCGGCAAATATCTGCCACCGATGTTCATTTTCCCGAGAAAGAGAACAGTGGAATCGCTGATGACAGGTGCGCCATGTCAATCTGTTGGCTACTGCAGTTCCAGTGGCTGGACAGACTCAGACCTATTTCTTAAGTGGCTGGAACACTTTGCTAGTTTCACAAATGCAGCACTTGATGTACCCCAAATCGTGATCCTTGATGGCCACCACAGTCACAAGACTCTGGCTGCGGTTGAATACGCGAGGAGCCGTGGCATTACCTTGATCACACTGCCACCGCACACCACACACAAGATACAGCCACTGGACAGGGCATATTTCAAATCCCTCAAGAGTGCATACAACGCAGCGGCTGACAGCTGGATGGTCGTCAATCCCGGAAGGAGAATCACCGCACACGACATGGCTGCACTAATTGGAAAGGCATTTCTGCGATCTGCCACACCAGACAAAGCAGTGGCAGGTTTTCGCGCTTGTGGAATTTGGCCATTCGACGCTGAAATATTCACCGATGAAGACTATGTTAGCGCTGCGGTTACCGAGGAGGATGTCTTGCCAACAAGTGCAGGACCACCATCAACATTGCCACCAACTGCCAGTCCGCCCTCAGCACTGTCACCAACTGCCGGACCACCTTCAGCACTGCCACTAACTGCCGGACCATCCTCATCGCTGTCAACAACTGCTGCACCATCCTCAGCTCTGTCGCAAACTGCTGGACTAACCGCAGCTCTGTCGCAAACTGCTGGACCATCCTCAGCTCTGTCGCAAACTGCTGGACCATCCTCAGCTCTGACGCAAGCTGCTGGACCATCCTCAGCTCTGTCGCAAACTGCTGGACCATCCTCAGCTCTGTCGCAAACAGCTGGACCATCCTCAGCTCTGTCGCAAACTGCTGGACCATCCTCAGCTCTGCCGCAAACAGCCGGACCATCCTCAGCTCTGTCGCAAACTGCCGGCCCATCCACAGTGCGGCAGTCACCTACAACACGCCAGTTGGAGAGAGAGAGAGAGGCCAGTTGGAGAGAGAGAGAGAGAGAGAGAGAGAGAGAGAGAGAGAGAGAGAGAGAGAGAGAAGAGAGAGAGAGAGAGAGAGAGAGAGAGAGAGAGAGAGAGAGAGAGAGAGAGAGAGAGAGAGAGAGAGAGAGAGAAGACGAAGTCAATCATGAAACCAAAAGGAAAGTCACAGTGGCGACACAACAAAAGCAATATCGCAAGTTCGAAAAAGAGAAGTGGCGTGAGCTGTGAGGAGGAGTGTCCTTGTATCATATGCGGCGAGCCATTCGTGAACAGCAGGTCGCGAGAAGTGTGGGTGCAGTGTCAGATGTGCCAGAAATGGGCACACGATGACTGCACGCCAGGACTGTCAGGATTCGTCAGTCCAAACTGCGAGTCAGACAGTGACTGACTGAATCTGTTTGTTGCCGGACGCATTAAGTTACATAAATTAGATGTTATGTTACCTGAAAGTGGAGGACCGTCATAATTATGTTAGTTAGGTACCTATGTTGGACAAGATAATACGTATAAACCATTTTCTGGTTGATATCGAGTAGTCTCCTTTCAGTATTCGTATGTTGTACACCGGCAAAGTTATTTTATATGACAGTTAAGAACTGACATAATTAAGTAGGTTCAATGCTTGTATTTAATACTATAATACATACATTACATTTTCACGTTGACCACGACTTTTGTTTCATTTCAGTATTCGTCTGTTATACAATGAAGCTGTCTATGGGGCAAGGAGCCCCGGGGGCCTCATGCCCCACACAAGAGGGCGTCTTGCCCCCAGGTATGGGGCAAGAGGCCCCCTTGGAACAATACTTTTAATTAACAATTATACTCGTTATTATTGTCAAATGTCACAAATACTTTGGTTTTAGATAGCATAACCATAAGACAATCGCATGACATTAAAAGGATATCAAAATGATAAGTTCACGAATAACTACGCCCATTCTACCTTAAGGGGGCTCCATGCCCCACCCTACCCTATCTAGTCGATTTTCTAATGGGTGGCCGGAACATCATATCGCGAGTTTATTGTCTAGATAGTCCTGTGTAGCGGCTTAAGAGAGGAGTGGTTAGACAGGCTATATGCCTCGCAATTTTGTTCTGAGCTGAAAAGTGTGGGAACTTTCCAGGGCCGTTCGACGTGCTGTGTGAGGAGAGTGCCACTAACGCGGACCTAATGGCAGTTGGACACCAGTTATTTGCGGCACTGTATGGACAACCTACGGTCACCTCGATGACTCAACTTCGGTACAATCTGTACACCCGCAAACAGGGGAATCCACTGCGCATCATGTTACTGCCTCCGACGAACACACACCTTGCGATGTGCTCACCTGCAGATGTTGCTTTGGAAGGCAGCTGACCAACAGGGTCCTCCAGATGTCTCCACCTCAGAGTATGGTTGGAAAATAGAAGATGGGATAACTTGCCCCACCTTTGACAGTGGTCCACCAGGACCACCACTTCTAATGAACGTCATTAACTGCCGCTGTCGAGCGAAGGACAAGGCATACTCAGCTGCACAATCTACTGCCTCTGCACAGTAGGTGATGAATGCTGCAACCAGTTTACGAAGAAATAGGAGATGGAGGAGAACGACCAGCATGACCATGAATATGATGATGATTATGCAGATCGGGATTAATTATAAGAACAATACTCAGCATTGGATGGATAATATGTTATTATCTATGTTAGTTTTACTATGAATGTTTCTCTGTTTAGTAAAATTAACTATACATAAAACTATTGGTTGTCTGTTTGGTTGTAAGTTACGCGAAATGGGGGAGTTAAGTCAATTGAAAAATGTTTTAGCCAAAAATGAACTTGACCCTGACCTTTAATCACGACAAAAATATCAGAAATGAATTTCTTGTGTCAAACTTGTATATAAAAGTGTTATCAACATGATTCTAGGCCAAACGTGTTATTTGGATCAAGCTTAATTAGCGTTAATAATGCTAATCATGCTAATTAGGTAATTAAAAATGTTCACCAAAGTTGGCCCAATGCCAACAAAGCTCAAAATCTTCCAGACACTCATGTGAATATCAGTCAAAAAAACTTACAGTAATTACAATGTCTTATTTTTGACGTCACAGTTACACTTTTTTTTGAATATACCTAATTTTGGACCCCAAATGGGGTTTTGGCCCCCTGAGGGCGAAAGGCCCCGAGTTGGGAGTGATCATTACAAACTTGCGATGGCCCACGGTATAGGTTAACAGGAAATGATAGTGAAAAAAAACTTTGCAGAAAACATCCTGAGAGCTGGACCTGGCTCCCGGCCTATCTAGGTTCGCTGTCCTGCAACTAGATTACCACGGCTACGGGTACGGCTATAGTTAGCGCGAATATGACGTATTGGCACGCGACGCGGAAGCGTAACATCTTCTACTTCAAAACATGTTTGGTTGTTGCGGCAATTCTTAATAAAAAAATGCCATTAAGCCAATCTGGAAGTGAAATAGTCCGCTTGAGACCTCGCTCCAAAATCCGACCAGGGGCAACGAAAGGAACCGAATGGATTGTCAGTCTTACGGTATGTAATGTGATGCGTGCATCTTATTTACAAATACAAAACATTTCACGAACATGGTATCGGCTGCCCACGTGTATACATTGTGTTTTTTTGACAATAATATTGGCGCCCTAGCTGGAGTAGTTCATCGTATATAGGAACATCACTCATTAACCTTATTTATGCTATTTACGTTTATTCATCTTTATATATGGCCGAATTTTATTACCTTAAACAATGAACACTTGTAATATATACTATTGAAAAAGTGTGCATTTTATAACGACAAATTCTTAGTTCTTGGGTAGTTTCCTCCAAACAGCCCAAATTAGGGCTAACGCAGGAATTGTCCTTCTCTAGAATTAGTGAGTCCACTACAGGTTACACATTTACCTTCTGTGTGGGATCTTTTACTTCCCCTGGCATAGACACCAGATAGAAGGGACCACCGGCTTTTATTGTCTCTTCCGAAAGACACAGCCACAGGCAACTGTGGGGTGAACGAAATTGCCTAGGTTTCGAAACGGCGGTAGGTGGGATTGAACCACAGTCTCCTCGATTGACGGTCCGGCGCTCTACCGCGTACCACCGCTCCCACCAAAATCTATTTTAAAACCTCTATAACTTGTACCTTTGTCATTACATTTGATACATTTATGGCATTGCATTTTTAATTAAGCCGTGGTCCACAGTCGATGTGCATGGCAGTACTATTTTTCGACGCTTTTTCAACAGTACTTAGCGTCGCTTTCTTTGCCGCGTTCTAAGTTCAGGCGTCTCTCGTATAAAACTGACTATCACTATGCGTTTGTTGCTCAAACAAATGTAGCGCATTCTGCCATTCGACAAAGTCAAAGGTTCTCACAGATGCGCCGACTCGAAATGCGTTATCTGTCACCAGCAACGACGGCATGCGCATTGCATTTCCTTGCTGTAATGCACATGCGTCGAAAAACTGTCGGTGCAATAGTCACACAACTATTGTACCGACTTTAGGTGCAATATACACTTCATTTAAATTTTGCCTTCAATTTACTGAGATGTAAAAACGATAGAAAAGAAAGCTAGCAAGTCTTCCTATTTGACGATTCTCACGAATTTAGACAGAATCTAAACATTCTTCCGAATTAATTAAGTACAATTTAATTAAGTACGATTTAATTCGAAAATAACAAAGTTACTGTTAGTGATGCTCAAATTGACCACAGCAGCATATTTTATTCGCTCGAAACTTCCATGTAACGTCATTAACTCTATTCATCTCTGCAAAGTAGCAGGAACCTTAAGTAGCTCACGATTTAACGGCACATACGTGTGTTCATTAAAACAAGTATTAAATTCAAAAATCACAAATGTGATTCACTGACAACAACTCTGTGTGTCAGTGTGGACATGATGTTGGTCTTTTCAGCTTTGCAATATCACTTACCGTGCATCGTTATCATCACAATCGTCATCATTATTACCCTGCGAGAATCAAAATCTAATCCGAATTTGTCAACGTTACGCCGTCCTGTATGTAGAGGTGTTAGAATCGTCAGTGACGACACCACATATATAGGTATTCAACGTATTGACTCGTAAATAAACACACGTGTTTCAAGGAGATAGGGGAAGGACGGGTAAAATGTGCCCCTTAAGCTACTGTCGACCTTCATTTGATATTTTTATGCCAAAAATGTAACTTTTTGATACACAACCTAGCTATGCATCTTGACTAAGTATAATGCACAATCTAGTTACTGTATCTTAATCAATTTAACAGGTCAGACGTGTTTTAGAAAGATACCCATTTTATTATTTTGCAAAATATGAAGGCCAACTTTGGCCACCTCGCAATGCAATGCCACATGATCGTTGGTGCAAACCTCGCACATAAACCAGCCGCGCTCATGTCCGGCACACGCACGCTGTGCCCACTGGCCACACTCCTCGCATTGCATCCAACGATCGCATTTTCTGATGTTGGAATACAATTCCATACAATACAGACAAGACGTAGTGTTACTGTCTTCCTTCTGTCTTTTTATTTTGACGTTTTCTCAGTTGTTGTGTGCCCTCTGTTGTTTGAACCGGTTGGTTGCAGGCACGTTACCAGTCTTGCCATGGCCACAACGTCTTTCTTGTCAGAAATGCCTGTAATAATAATAATAGAGTCCCTATCTGTGTAGCTTTTCGCATTTTAGCACCATGGATCAACTTTAGTATCTGTCATAGATTATCGGTCGGACACACTTTTGGGATTAATGCGTTTATTCACGTGAAACTGAAATAGCTCATTCAACTGTGGACTATTTCTCCATGGACTACACTTACAGCTGTCTACCCTGACCAATTTTGAAAATATGATGTTTGTAAGGCACAACAGTTATTTTAATAAAAGAACCTATAATACAAATTTGCTAATTGCCGTTTTGCATTCACGCCAAACAAACAACTACGACGTTGAGTTATATCGGCTGGCGGTGTGGTGGTCCCAGATTCGACCAGTCCAGGATTCGTCTAAACGCATATCGCGCATATTATTTAGGGGACTAACATTGACATTACTACAAACACAATTGTGTTTCATTTAATGGTTCATTATGGCGATAATTAGTTTGATACATAGTTTGGTATGGATAACCGATTATTTTGTCTAACAGGCACTAAATAATAATAAATTGCATTTTATTTGAAAGAAAAATGTGACAATTCGTCATCATAATAATCATCATTGTGCAGCCATAATATCCCGTGGTTGGCCGAAGGCTTCAGCAGGCTGCTTCCACATCTGCCTATATTGCGCTATCCTAAACCAGATGGTATCCTTCCAGTAGTCGTCAAGTTCGTCTCTCCAACGTCTCGCCGGTTTACCTCTAGGTCTTTTCCTTTCGTATGGTTTCCAGGCGGTGATACGCAGTGTCCATCGGTTATCTCATATCCTACTAACGTGCCCTGCCAAGGTCCACTTCCGTCTTCTGAATTGTTCAATCACGTCTGTGACCTTTGTCTTTTCTCTTACCCAAATGTTAAATTTTTTGTCCCGGTATATGATGTTTAGCATACACCTTTCCATCTTTGTTTGTGCGGCTGCTAGCTTGTTCTTTGCTTGGATGGTGAGTGTCCATGTTTCCGCGCCTTATGTCATTGCTGGAAATACGCAGGAGTTGTAAACTTATCTCTTCAAGCATGTTTCAATGTTACTCTTGAATTTGTCGCGGTGCTTGGCGAATGCTGTCCATCCGGCCAGGATTCTTCTTTTAATCTCCTTGTCTTGTTTTTTTTTCTCTGGTGTTGTATCTCTGTCCCAGGTAGATGTAGCTTTCAACGTTCTCGACCTGAGTGTTGTTGACATCATCGTTATTCATCATCACCTTTGCCTTCGACTTGTTCATCTTCAGACCCTGATTTTCACTTTCATCAGCATTTGTGTAGCATTTGTTGTAGGCCATGTGGGTATTAGCACATATAAGTATGTCGTCGGCGAAGTGAAGAAGACGGTCTGTCTTCAAGCCTCTCGTTTCCCAAGCCAGTCGTCGGAATATGCTTTCGAGTGCTGCCGTGAACAGCTTGGGCGATATGGTATCTCGCTATCATACGCCTCTCCTGATGTTGATCGTATTGCCTTCTTTGTGTAGGTGGACTGTCATCGAGCAAATCGTGTAGATTTCCTTAAGGAGTTCGATGTACACACCTTCTATCCCCTGTTCTTGAAGCGATGTCAATACTGCTTGATTTTGCACTGAGTCGAAAGGTTTCTCGTAGTCGACGAATGCGATGCAGAGTGGGTGTTGTCTGCACTTCTCCTTCAGTTGGTTTACGACGTTGATGTGGTATGTCGTTGAGTATCTGCTTCTGAATCCAGCTTGCTCTCATCGGCTGGTTTTCACCATCTTAGCGTTCTTTCACGACGTGGAATGGTTATCAGAAAGACGTCTTTCTAATAAGCATTTAATATACAGCTTAGCAAGTGTCTTCGAGATGGTATCTTCCCCTGCTTTCAATGTCTCGATGTTTATATGGATTTTGCCTGTTGCTGTCCCATTCTTCATATCTCGCTGCTTCCATCTCCCGTGATGTTATATCTGATACATCTTTTGGGTCAGTGTAGATTATGGTACTCTGTTCACTGTTGTATAGCTCGATGTAGAATTCTTCTATTCGTTCTATGATCTTATCTTGACCATGGATTTCTCTACCCTGTTGTATAGGAGTGTGATCGGTCTGTCTTAGCCTAGCTTCTGCGTTCTTCGAACGTTCCTCAGGCTCTTTGATGCCATGATCGTTTCTCGTATGATTCCTTGGTTGTTTTTCTTAATGTCATCTCTTGCTTTCATCTTGATGGTCTTGCATATTTCTGCGTACTCTATTCGTTGTTTATCATCGCCGTTTTCCACCACTTTTCGTCGTTTCGTCATCCTGATGTCGACACTGATATTTTTTATATTCGCAGACTTGAGCGTAACTTTGACAAACTCGGTTTAGGTATGGATTCTCGCAGCCCGCCTACTAAGTGAAAACGCTTTGACCAATCCTGCGGATTGGCTACTGCGCTATATAAGAATTTACCTTTACCTTTTACCAACGCTTAGTAGCATAACTACATAACATTTTCGTAGCTTCGTCTGTCTGGTTTGTCTTTGTAAAAATGATAATATTAATTAATTTCTTAAATTGCGCCCCATCCAAGTAATTGTTCTGGGGCGCTTTACAGTGATTATTCCTAATTGAGTTAACATAATAATAATAGTAAAAATTAATAAAAACGGTAATACAATATTACTTTGATAAAAGATGCGTGTGCTAATTAAAAACAATCACATCCCTTAAAATACCGACATAAATTAGTATACAACTATACAGTGTATTACAAAAAATAGTATAAATATATAATAACTAAAGTAATAAATAAATTAAAATAAATGGATGAATAGCTGACTAATTAACTATGATCGTCGAATGTCAAAATATTAATCTGTAAAAAGATGTGTCTTGAGTGCAACCTTAAACTGGTTAACATTGGCGCACTGTAAGGGGTAGTTGGTTCGATGCCCTTGGAGTAGGGGGTGGTGTTAGAGCATATCTTTTAGGTACCCCTCCAAAAGATGGAGATGGTCTTTTTGAGTGGGGAAATAGCCGTCGTTCATCATCTGGTTGATGCTAACCCCCATGTACATACCCCTTGAAACTAAGGCCCCTCTAAAAGGCATTTTTGCCTGGAATATGTCTAAAAAAGATTATAATAACTCAGAACATTAGCATAAAACCTTTAACGTATTTATAATTTGGAACATATGTAGTTGTATACAATAAACATGGTGTGTATATATATATATATATATATATATATATATATAAGTGTTAAATTACTGCATTAATTTATGTTAATACTGTTTGAAGTGAGGGTCGTTTCTAATCATAGTTACTATCTGGCCATGACACAGTATATACGTACACTAGCTGGCATCGATAGTCTCGCTACATACATCCGCAGTGACTGCTGCTTTCTGACTTATATTGTTATATTGTAAACTACTGTATCAAATTTATCACATAAGTATTGATTTGTAGCCTGCAGTAGTTCTTTAGTAGGTGAAACATGTCACTCGTTTTTAGTACAGAAATTGATGTGTAATGAACATAGCGAACCCCGTGTAGGGACACTACTTAGTGTCCTTCATCTATGTCTGTTGCTACAATGTACTCATCATTTGCATCAGCTGATGTGAATGGGCCTCCCATTGTTTAAGGTATGACCAAGTCTTTAATTATTCTTCTATCTATTGGTCGATTAGCAATTCACATTATCATGCAGGCCTTGTTTCTTTAATTCCTGCTGTCTTCTGTTCCCTGGCTACATAATTGTTGATATCCTGTGTCATGTTATTGCCACACAGACTGCCAATCATCCAGAAAGACCATTGCTGTCGTTGGTCAATTCTTGGCTTCTGGCCAAGAGCTCATAGTTTATGCTCAGCGACCAAGTTGTGGACGGGTGCCTTCTCTAGATTATGTGCGTCTATGTGGGAAACTGAATACTCCGCGAACCCTTCGTGGGTAAATATGTGCCCGTTTTGCTTCTACACAAAAAAAGGCTGTTGTATGTTTGCTATAGTCCCCCTCAATATGCTAAGTCACTACAATAACAGTTATTCAGTCATTTGACCGTTGTTTTTTCAATTTGACATGATGGAATGTCTTGACCATAACGTGTGCCATCTAATATATTTGTACTTTAACCATTAATATTGCGTATTTGCTTAAAAGCAGCTTACGTTTTATGCTAACGCAGACTAATTGCATTTATTTAGCAATCATATTTTACAGGATATGTTTAAGGAAATGTCAATATTAAAAAATATATTGAGTTAGACATCGAAATCGTTGAAACTGGTACAAAGGGTTCTAGAGGTATGAAGGGCATTTCAACGAGCCCCGAGCAAGTGGCTGTCTGGGTGAATAGTTTCAGTGTGTGCGCCCACCTTGACATCGCCATGGAACATATGTACAATGAAGCTGGGGAGGAGCAGAAGCCACACGGTGAAGTAGATGGGGAGGAAAAGAATAAGCACAAGGAAGAAGGAGAGGGAAGAATGAGACTGGACGAGGCCGATCGGAAGAAGATCGCGGTGGAGCTGGATAAGTACAGTCACCCCCTCAATGACCAGCAACCAGGTGTTTATAACATTTGCAATGGCCAAGTGGCGCCAGACACAATGAATGTTCAGAATGCTTTGGCCATCGGGAGTGAGCAGAGCAGGCAGTTCTCCGCGTCGCTAAGCAGTGAATTCCACAAGACAAGTCAAAACAATGGAGTTGCTCAAGAAAGCAGTCACTGTCAAGGGGAAGGCCATCTACGACATCGAGACGCTGTTCAGTCGGCTGTTAGTCGTGGGGCAGCAGCGCAGCATTGATATAGCCGATGTCTTCCGGTTTGAACTGAGTCCAGTCCCTGCGGCACTGATCGATGAATACAGCTGCTTGAGGAAGGGTGACAAGGCCGTGCTCGTCAAGTCTCTCAGTGTCTCTGTCACGACTCCATGTGCTCCAGACGTGGTGCTGGTTGATACCGGCCAGCTTCTGTACCACGTCATCTGATCAGTCTCTGGGACTACAGGAGGCCTGGCTGCAAGCTTCGGCATTCGACTGGCCCACTACTCTCCTGTCTCCAAGAAAATCATTCTGTTCGACAGATATGAACCAAGATGCTCCCAGCGCAAAGGACCATGAGCGGACGAGAAGAGGAAGAGCCAAGTAAGTACGTCTAACCCCAAGCACCCTCCTTCCATGCCGAGAGTTATTCTTCACAATTCCAAGAACAAGAACCTGCTTAACAACATTATATGCAGCTATCCCCTTCCACACAACATCCAACTCGTCAACATGCTGGACTGTGTCGTTACTCATGATGAGGCAGACATCACTCTCCGCAGCTACATGCTGAAAGCGGTGGCAGAAGGCGCCCAGACCATCCGAATTCTCAGTGATGATACCGACGTCTTCGTTCTCTTGGTGTACTGGACATCAAGGATGCGAAGTGTCGCCAAGATTCAAATGGAAAAGTGGAATAGCGATGTCTTGGACATCAACGAAACTGTTCAGCGGTTAGGTCCCAGAAAGTGCAGTCAGCTTCTCGATATCCACGCACTGTCAGGCTGCGATACAGTGTCGTACCCCTTTGGAAAAGGAAACAAATCAGCGCTCAATCTCCTAGAGATAGATATACCAGGTCTCGATCAAGTGCTCGGTCAGCCTGGCGCGACCCACGCTCAGCTCCAGAGACAGCATACACATTCTTCTTACCCCTCTACGGACAGAAAGGATGTACAACAATGAATGACGCACATGCCCATTCCTACCGTTGCCATAAGAAACCTCCGCCACTGAAGAAACGTCCACCGACTGATGCCAACCTGCAGCTGCATGTGCTACGAGCTCATCTTCAGATGCTACTGTGGAAGGCCGCGGACCAACGTGATCCACCTGAAGAAGCTCGAAACATTGCCAACTTTGGTTGGAACATCGAAGGCTCCGCCATTACACCGGCCGTCTCAACAGCACCAGTTGCTCCCCAAGCACTACTGGATGTAGCTAGCTGTAGCTGCACTGCAGAGTGCAAAGCATGCAGTGGCACACATTTCAGCTGCAACAGAGCAGGCCTTTCATGCACGGACTACTGCAAATGCCAGAGAGCCAGAGGAGACATCTGCTGTAGTCCTTTCATCAGCAAGCAGTTGGATATCGAAGACGATGAAGGGAAGCGAAGTGTCGATGATGAATAAATATACTCTTCATTTCCTTGTTATATATATATATATATATATATATATATATATATATATATATATATACTTGCATATCGAAAAAGCTGACAAATTCACATATGTTTTATTTCCTTAATACATACATGCATCTTGAATTCTGAGAAATGCTAAAGGTTGTACAAGTAAATTTGACCTCTGATTTGACCTTCAGTTTGACACCTTATCCAAAAAATGTATCCCCATCCTGGAAATCCCTTATAAAGAGGTATTACACGACCCTCTATGTCATCGAGATCAAAGGTTGAAAATTTGCCGAAATTCACGATGGCCGAGACCGCCATCTTGAATTCTGAGAAATGCTCAAGGTAGCACAAGGTGCAACCAAGCTAATTTTGCTCTCCTAACTATATAAAATACATTTCCATAAAAAAGTTTACAGTAGTTAACATTGCAAGGTCATTATTATGGCAACTTGACTAAAGCACATTGAACGCGTTGTAGTTTCCAACTATCGTCACAAACAGTTCATTCAAGAGGCTGTTGCAACAACCAAAGCGTGATATAACCAGGGCATGCACTAGTTGTTTTGTATGACTACGTCCAATGCTGTGGAGATTGTAATATGCTGTTCTGGAAATATCTGTTACGTGTTGCTCAAGGGACGTATAGGAATCGAATGTCACTGCCAACGTGCGGTTGTAGTCGATTCTTACACCTTCGAGAAGAAGGTGTTGGGGTGCTGATTTCGGATGGATGATGAGGATCTCTGATTTATCGTCATTCAGCTTCAGCATGACGGATACTGGCGACATAGAGTTCCATTATCCTAATGGCAACCTCGGGTGAAGTGTTATCGCTCAGGCTGAATTCTTGGAAATGTTGGGTGTCATCGGCATATAGATGGTAAGACATGACATGATGTTTAATTAGCGATGCAAGAGGGGTCATATAAATAGTGAACAATAGTGGTCGGAGGATTGACCCCAGCGTGACACCGCATGTCAGCTGGTGTGGTTTCGAATGCTCACCGGCAATCAACACCGTGTATTGTCGGTGTTGTAAGTAGGCAGCGAACAATGACAAACAACGATCCATGACGCCGATGGCGTTACTCAATGTGTTTAAAAGAATGGCGTGATCAATCGTATCGAATGCTGCGCTCTCATCGATTACCAGTAAAATCACATCTTTGCGTCCTTCCAGGGACCGGATGGCACTGTCATCCACGTGTAGTAGTGCCGTTCCGGTATGCTGATTGTAACGGCACGTAGAGATCGTTTTCACACATGTGTGCTATCAGCCGGTCTGTCACAATTCTCTCTAGTAACTTTCACAAAAAGAATATGTACGATGCAGGCCGAAAGATTTTCAACGTTTCATTGTCAAGACATGACTTTTTCAAAATGAGTATGATTATTGAAACTTTCATTTCTTCAGGCATTTCGTCTATCAAACAATTATTGATGATGTTCATAACAGGTACTATCATGACGTCATGGCATTGCTTTACCAAATGTGAATGCATCGTGTCAAGATTGCTTGTCTTCGATGGTGACTTACTTAGTAGTTGTATGGTTTCTTCTCGTGTGATTGGCACGAAGCTTGACAGCTGGCAATCATTCTCTGGACGATCTGTGCGCACAATGTCGGATTATTACGAAAATGTGGTATCAAATAACTTTCCTACACCAAATCAGCTGTAGAAATGCATAGATCAAATCTTACGTAGGCGGCTTGTTCCTTCTCTGCCAACTCATCGATAAAGTCACTGTGTAAGTCCTTTTCTAGTCATTTCAAAGACAAAATTAGCCTTATCCATGCTGCTTTCCCAGGTCATATTCCAGAAATTGTAAATGCTGACTCTCCACAAATAAAGTCACATCGTTTCAACCAGCCACAGTTGCTGAAGTGAGAAGAATAATTATGTCGTTCTCAAGTAAATCCTGTGATCTTGATCCACTCCAGGCCATAGTCCAGAGAGCATGTTTTGACGTATTAATTAGACCAATAACTAACATCATAGATGCACCACTGTGCTTCGGCTAATTTCCTGAAGATACCAAATGTGTGCATGTAAATACAGTTCTTAAGAAGACATATCTGCATAAAGAACAACTAAACAACTATAGACCTATCTCCAACATGAGTATTATTTCAAAAAATACTTTAAAAGGTTTTCGCAAACCGTCTTAGATCTCACATCTACATAAATGGCTTAGCAAATGTGTCGCAGTCTGCGTACAAACAATTTCACTTTGAAGAAACTGCTCTTTTAAAAGTACATAATGACATTAACCTTAACATTGATAATGGCAAAGTTACTGCACTGACCCTGCTTGATCTATCCGCCGCTCTCGACACCATTGACCACAATATTTTCATTAAACGGTTATCAAGATGGTACGGCATATCTGGCACAGCCATCTGATTGGTTTCTTCATACCTCACGGATAGACGGCAACTGCTTCTCAGACATGCTGCCCACCTCATGTTGTGTCCCCAGGGTTCTGTTTTTGGGGCATATGCTTTTCACTCTGCATACAACGCCATTAAGCTCTATTATCCAAAGTCACAACTTGAATTATCACCCTTACGCCGATGACATACAAATATGTATTTGTTTGACCACACCAGATACACTTGTCGCTCCCTAAACCAGCTCAGGGATTGTCTCCAAGATGTCTCCGTTTGGATGACAAACAGTCTATTAAAGCTAAATGCAAATAATACAGAATTTATCATCATTGGTATCTCAACGCAACGTGCAAAACTCGATGGCTTTTTCCTGACACATATCCTGAGTTAAAAGCATCACACCAGCCGCCTTCTTTTTAAATCTTGGAGTAACGTTTGATGAAAACATCAATTTTAAACATCTATCGAAAACATGTCGCTGTTTTTTTTCTCCATATCCGCGATCTTCGCCGTATTCGACGGTTTATACCACTTTACGTTGCTAAAACCATTGCAGCAGCTCTAGTAAGCAGCAGATTTGACTACTGAAATTGCAAACAAAGACATAGCAAAACTTCAACGGGTCCAATACTGTTTGGCAAGGGTAGTCACGCGTTCTCCTCGTTTTTTCTCGCTCAGTGCCGCTTCTTAAATCATTGCGTGTGCACTGTCGTATTATTTTCAAGATTTGTACAATAGCCTATGAAGCCCTCTCATCGATGCAACCACCATATTTAATTTCGATGCTCACTCCAGCTAGAAATCCCAGACAGCTACGCTCAACCAGTAGTAACTTTACATTCCTTGGATAAAAACGAAAGCTGAAACCCGAGCTTTCTCGGTTGCCGCTCCAACTGTGTGAAATTCGCTTCCTGCCAATGTTAAATTAAAAGGTAACATCGTTTCATTCCACCGGCGTCTAAAAACCTATCTCTTTAATGCTGCCTATCCTCATTAGCTTCCTAGCACGTTCATCCATCTGTCGACAACTCGCGCATTGTTTTACGATTACGAGATTTCTTAATCTCTTGGTTGTGTCGCGCCACTGAGCTTGGTCTTCGGTCTTATTGGCGCATAAGTAGTCGTTATTATTATTATTATTATGTCCACTGACATGCAAACATATCTCACAGTTAACTGTGTCTTCCTGATGATGTTCCAGCCGCTTCCGTTTGGCTTTAGCAGTTTTTACGTCCGCGTTATACCACGGTACATTGTTCTTCACCGTGATGTTGCACTTTCTGGCAGGAGCATGCTGGTGTAGTATTGTAGTCCGTCGTTAAATGTCAAACAAATTCAGTCTTGTCATATTTTTGGGTATAATCTTGGCAACTGGTTTTAAGATCATCTAAATAGTATTTAGAACTTAAAACCCTTGTGGGAATTTTTTCCGTTTGGTCCCATACTGATATAGTGGACATTTTAATAGTGGCCTCCAAATTGTATTTCTCCATACGTTAATAACTGTTTTATTTAGAGAAATAATTGTGGTATACAGGTATATGTTTTATGGGACAGGGATTTCAAATAAACCATTTTTGCAATTTTCCGGCTTTCACGTCCGCCATTTGTAAACATGGCGGTCATCAATCACAAATGGCGCAATATCTCAAAACCTACATCATATTGAGCAATAATGTTGATGGCATAGGATAGCTTGGTGGATAGCGATATACACCAATGTACATTTGACCTTCACTAACACTCATATATTCGCCATTTTTAAATATGGCATCCGGCTCATCCATTTGTCCATATCTTAAGAACTACGTAATCTAGAGCCAAAACATGATCGCAAGATGTAAGGTTTTTAGATATGATTATTTATTAATTTGAATTTCTTTTAACCTTTATTGACTTTCAAAAGCCGCCATTTTGTAATATCCGCCATTTTAAAAGATGGCGCCCGACAAAATGTATACAATTATTATATCCATAGCTTAAGAATTAAGTTGCCTAGTGATCAAAAGTGGATATCAAAATACAAAATGTTTAGAAGTAATTATGTATTACTTTTGACTTATCCGTCAGTCTAAAAGATGGCTCCATCAAACAATATTATTGATATATCTTAAGAGAGCCCGTTATCCCTATGTCTTATGATCTACGTATCGTCGAACCGTGAAGCTGATATGGAAATATAGACGTTTGGAGGCAACGATTTAAATATGGCTCTTAGATATTCTGTAACACGGACAGAGTTCGCCAATTCAAACATTGGTTTATTGATTTCAAAATTATGCCATAGCATATTGAAAAGTTCCAATATGTTCATCCACCCCATCCCAACCCCATCCTCACCCCACCCCCATCCAACATGCACTGCAATTGCACGGCATTGTAAAGCGCATGTTGGCGTTTATGCATGAAAACGGTTGTCTACAAAATTTCACCTCTCTTCTCGAAATATTCATAAAACCTTTTCACTTGACAATCATGTGATAAGCACTAAGATGACAAAGGACAAAGGGAAGTCGTGGAGTGTAACAGCAAAGTAGATGGCATAAAAAGATGGCTCAGAAACTGAGGTTTTGAAGGCAACATGACTATTTTTCCCAGGATGCTAGCTATAACACGATCTTCAAAAGAACATTTGACTTGAAAGCAATAATTGGCACTCATAAACTGGATGTTGAAGGAACCAAACACATCGAACCATCTAATAAATGACAACGTAACAGGTGCTGAAGAATATTGTGCAGTCTCAAAGTGGCACAATCCCATAAAATATTATATAAATCCATCCAATAGAGATGCTGTCTCGTAGTCGATGGAATGACAGCCTTGCAGACTGTTGGTGGCTGTCAAGAACTTCAGTAACTACAAAGACGATGATAAATCATATGTTAAGCTCATTCAATCAAAAGCTCTAGGTCATGACCATGTGAAGGTTATCTTTGACAATTATACGAAAGTATCCTCACTGAAGGAATCAACACTGTGCTGAGGCAATTCCAAAGGAATACGATCCAACATAGCATCAGACTTCCATAGCTGGCTCAAAATGTCTTCGACATGAGAACTGCTGAGAACCTAGTGACCGTGAATGCAATGATGTCAAGACAAACTCCGACTGTCCTTTGTCTACAAAGAAGCAAAAGAAGCAAACAGTCGCGTGATTCAACATATTGTGGAAGTTGCAGAAACATATTAATAGTCTACCAACACACTGATGTCGTCGTTCTTCCGTCTTCCGAACTGTACTTGCTGCACTGGCTGGATATGCAGAAGAAACAGAACAGTCCGCTGAAGTGATCAAGGGCTGTGAAGAGTTCTTTGTGCACACCATTATGTCCTGGATGGCTACATTACACATGTGAAAAACGTCTCGTGGCACTTTTAAAATTACTGAAACATGAACAAGGATTAAACAAACTCCCATGTACCCATGGTGCATGGTTGGAACATACAAGGCGAGCACATATGCAGGCGAATGTTTGATCACGGGGTGTAGTCTCATCCCCAAGTCTATGGAGCCTGGGTAGCACCAGCATAGTAGCCGATTATTGTCAATGCAAACCAAGGAAACACCAGCTCCAGAATTAAGGCCAGGTTCAGTTTTGCAGCTGACGCGATGCAGCTGTGCATTAAGACATTTTCTAATTTTGGTGCATGTCCATGATCATCAAGTGTGGCTACATGACAGGTTCCATAGGGCAATGTCGGCGGACGTCAGGGGAGGAGCTGAACAGCTCGGGAGTTCGTACCATGGATTGTTTTTTTTTTAATTTGAATTATGCAGAATATCTAGATAACATCGTTAAAAACGTCACATGAAAACACTTATATTTTCACATCAGCTTCAAATATCGATGATAGGTAGATCTTATTAGTAATGGCAGACTTTTGCATGTCTTTGAAATTCAAACGTAATACAACATATCAACGCTTCTAAAAATACTTTTTAACCTCAACTTCCGGTGTGAAAATAATGTATGTTGTCGGAAGCCATTTTATAAAATGGTGAATATTACAAAATGGCGAATATTTTTAATTCAGTAAAGGTCAAAAGTAATGCAATTTATATAATCATATCTAAAAACCCTACATTTTAGCATCGGTTTTATGGCTCTAGAATACATGCAATTGCAGTGGTTGTTGGACTGGGGGTGAGGGTGGGGAGGATGAACACATTGGGGGTTTTCAATAAGCTATGGCATAATTTTGAAATCAATAAACCACTGTTTGAATTGGTCAACTCTGTATGTTTTACAGAATATCTAAGAACCCTCGTTGTCTCCAAACACCTACAGGTGTATATTTCCACATCAGCTTCAAGGTTCGACGAGCATAAGACATAGGGATAACAAGCTCTCTTAAGATAGAGAAAGAATACTGTTCGATTGGGCCATCTTTTAGAATGACGGATAAGTCCAAAGTAAACCAACACATAATTACTTCTAACAAAATTGTATTTTGACATCAACTTTTGATTTCTAAGCTATGGATATAATAATTTCATAGATTTCTGTAGGGCGCCTTCTTCAAAAATGGCGGATATTACAAAATGGCGGATATTTGAAAGTCAACAAAGGTTAAAATTAAAACAATTTAAATAATCATATCTAAAAACCTTATATCTTGCGATCAATGTTATGGATCTAGATTACGTAGTTCTTAAGATATTGGTAAATGGCTGAGCCGGACGCCATCTTTAAAAATGGCGGATATATGAATAATAATGAAGGTCAAATGTATATTAGTGTATATCACTACCCACCAAGTTATCCAATCCCATCAACATTAGTCTTCATTATGATGTAGTTTTTGAGATATTGTGACATTTGTATTGACGACTGCCATCTTAAATATGGCGGATGCGAAAGCCGGGAAATTCCAAAAATGGTTTATTTTACATTCTTGTCCCATAGAAAATATATCATTACACCACAATTATTTCTATAGATGAAACAGTTATTAACATACGGCGAAATAAAATATGGCAGCCATTTTTAAATGGCCGCGAAATCAGTATGAGACCAAATAAAAAAATGGCAACGAGGGTTTTTAAGTTCTAAATACTAATTAGATGATTTTAAATCCAGTTACCAAGATTATACCGAAAAATATGCTTACTTTACATTTGACAACACACTATTAGTATTGTTATAACACGAAAATGCCTCTGCTGTCGACGCGCAGGCTTGCTGAGCAGTCAAATGATTTGCTGAGGGTTGATATTTTTCAACCTACGCACAGTCATCGTTCGCTTTGGCTGAAATTTACTTTCGTTAGAACAGTAAAGATAACGGCGGAGTGGTCATAATTAACCGATTCATCTACAATAGGCAGCTCATCACGTCTCGTTATAATAACATCGAGGATGTGACCTTTCTGATGAGTTGCCTGAGCAACATACTGTTGGTGGTTTGTTGCGGAGAGAAGATCGATGATCAATTTTGTCTTTGCACTGGTGGGATTGTCAAAGTGAAAGTTCAGGTCCCCAACCAGTAGCAGCTCGCCAGATGTAAGTGTGAGGTCCTCGAGGAGATCGGTAAAGTCCCTAAGAAATGTTGGAACATTTGGCGACTTTGTTTTTGGTGGAGGTTTATATAATCGTTACGAATCGCAATAGTTCGAGGCCAACTTGGACAAAACAGTTGAGGTTTTCCATTGAAGTGTAACTGTTGTGCTTCAAGACAGTCACAAGATAATGGCAACGCCTCCGCCTCCGCCTCCGCCTCCGCCTCCGCCTCCGCCTCCGCCTCCGCCTCCGCCTCCGCCTCCGCCTCCGCCTCCGCCTCCGCCTCCGCCTCCGCCTCCGCCTCCGCCTCCGCCTCCGCCTCCGCCTCCGCCTCCGTCTCTCGCGTTGGCTCGCGGAATGTGCTTCATCGTGTATCCAGGTAGCACCACAGCCTTTGCGGCAATATGAGATGGTTGAACCATGTTTCCATAAGCGAGCAAATCTGTATGAGTCAAAGTACTAAACTCTGTAGGACGCCTGAGGTCATTGCTACCAATGGTGATCTCTTGATTATTGATATAACTCTAAACAAATCTTCATCTTAATAACCATTTATCATCCTCATCATCACTGCCTTCATTGTCATTACCAAAACATCAATTTCTGATCATTATCGTCATCATAACTTCATCGTTACTATTACATCACCGGTTGGGTATAATTTTAACGGTCGAGCATTACATCGCCGGTCAATTACTACATTTTCAATTTATTATTACATTACTGGCTGTAGCACCCGTTCAACAAAGCAGACACCATGCTTGTTTACAAGTTATTACGCTAAGTCCTGTGTCTCGAAGTTATCTCCCTCTCTCGGTCCCTCCGTCCACCTATCCCCCTGCATGCCACTTGACGCTACTTTATATAAAAACCTCCCTCTTCCTCTTCGTCTCGTTCTCCCTCTCCCCCGCACCTCTCGCTGTAATATAAACATTTTCGTGACTACATTAACATTGTATTTTTTTAAACTTAATAGTGACATTTATATACATACATACATGCATGCATGCATGCAGGCACGCACGCACGCACGCACGCACGCACGCACGCACGCACGCACGCACGCACACACACACACACACACACACACTATTTGTGTATTTTCAGTTGTCACAAAAATCACCATATAGAATAGGGACATATACATGTCATTACGGTTTGTGTGCTCTCCGTTGTCAACAATATATCTCCGCTTGATTAATTGCGATAATTGTATACAAACAGGTCATCAGTGTCGTCGTATTTCTATACGGATCCGTGCTGATAGGCTTCGCCAAGTTTCCAAGAAGGAAAGAAGACCTAATGGGAACATTCGCGCATACTCTTCCTCCTCCGGGCGTAGAAATCGACAGTATCCTTAATACAAAGTCGGTTTTCCACTACTGTACGGTAAGCAAGTGCCCTTCTGCAACTATGTGTGCACGTCTTCAACTGGACAGTCCATGAAAACGGGACATCAGGGTCACTAAATATGGGTACAAACAGATGGCCAAAGGATGTGTTCTTGTCAAGTTTATAACCCAAAAATATATCACCTCAGTGATCCAGTAACATCAGTACATCGTTTCACTTGTTTTTGTCAAAACTACTTTTTTGTCTAATCACTCGTGGTTATTATTCACAGAAAGGTTACGTATTGTTACTATTAACAAATAGAGTAGACCGCTGTAATAAACTTGCATGCAAAAGTTTGCCGAAGTGCTTTCTGGCGAATCACGAAAATAGTTCCGGTTTAAATAGACAGGTTCAGAATACCTCTGGTATAAAAATTCAAAATATATCTTAATTCATTAATAGCTTACACTTGGAATCAGCATGACTGAAGCGGATAGAATACAGTGGTACATAGAGGATCACAGTTTTACAAACACACACACACACACACACACACACACACACACACACACACACACACACACACACACACACACACACACACACACACACACACACACACACACACGTGTGTGTGTGTGTGTGTGCGTGCGTGCGTGCGTGCGTGCGTGCGTGCGTGTGTGTGTGTTGTTGTGTGTATTTGATGTTACTAATACATTTAGTCCAGGGTGAGAGGTGTACATCTTTACAATAAAGATTATATAAGATTATGTACATGACCTTATTAAGTTTTTCCTTGCTGCTTATTAATAATTTTTGCCCAATAACAAACCATTCTCTCCTTTATGGTAACCGACAGTGGATATCTGTCTAGTTCTCCATATATTGGCATATTATGGGAAAAATAAGATACTCCAAAAATTATTAACAAAATTTAATATGCACTTTCTCCAGAATATCAACATTTTCATACCCCCACACTTCACAACCATACACTAAGATTGGTTTTATACACATGTCAAACAACTTAAGCATAACATCGGTTGGTAGATTTAGTCTCCTGCCTTTTTGCATGAGTGAATACATAGCCTTTGAAGCTTTGTCATGCAGCAACCTTTTAGCTTTAACAAAGGATCCATTCCGATTAAAGCAAATACCCAGATAAATGTAATCTTCCACTTGATCAAGATCCATATTGCCAAATTTAAATGATCGTATATTACGTATCCTTGTCTTTGACCTGGCAAAGACCATCATTTTTGTTTTAATTGGTATTAACCGTCAGTGTGTTACAGATACAGTATTCATTCAGTAGATCAAGATTCCCCTGCATGTCATGCTCATTTTCAGCCATTATAACAGTGTCATATGCATACAGGAGAACAAACAGATTTAACATTCTATTAATACCATCATTGTTGTCATTATACAGTTTGTCAATAAATGTTAGTGTATTCCATTTCTTTGTTCTGAAGAATGTTTCCTTATCATTGAGATATAATGCAAACAAAAGTGGTGATAAAGTTTCTCCTTGTCTCAATCCTACATGTGAATCGAGATATTCTGATTGCAAACCATTGATTTGATTGATTTGTACATATTCAGTTTAGCATTAAGTACTTTTCCAGATACACCATATGATTTTATTTTTTCCATAACATTGCTCTGTTGATCGTGTCAAATGCTTTACTATGATCAACAAAAGTGCAGAACAATCTTCTAACATGACATAAAATAATTCAACAATACACTTAAAGGGCAAAAAAGGCAACGGTTTCGTGGCGTACACCTAATAGAGTTAATATAAAGTAACAATTTCCACATATACTCAATTTTTTAACGCCAGCCGTTTACCTGAAAAATATTTTTGAACACCCAGCCATCGAAATACTATGAGCTACGCCATTGTCGATGAAGAATGACGTCACTACGCTTAGGCCTCTCCACAGATACCAGCGCATTAGTTGTTCATAAATCCGTCTAAAGGCGCTGTGCGCAGAGAAAAATATAAATCGCGTGTTTGTTATGGATTATCTAAATCGGATCATTTAACGGAAGCAGAAGTATCTGGATATAGAGTCCAGCCGCAAAGACAAAGGCACGTATTGGAAGATACACTAGAGGCGAATGACCACGAAAAGAAAGACACACGGGAAGCTGAACGTATAAAAAAACAAAACTAGCAGAGACGGTATCAACTAGTGGCGGTGCCGAACCAATTTGTTAATGCGGTGACAAGTTTGTCTGTGTCATGAAATGGCTGCAACTCGGCAACGCGCGGAGCATATTGATGAAGGTAAATATTAAGTTGTCTATTATTGTTATTACTTAAATATTATTATCCTGAGGTCCGGACTGCGTAATGATCATATTATTATGACAAGCGAAATATGATCGCTTAGCTTGGGCCAGCCGGGTCACCTCAGTGACCTCAGGCTTGTCGCATTCAACTATTAGACTATGTATGTGCCACGTATTATTATTTTATGGTAATAACACATTTGTTAAGACTTGGTGGGGTTTATCATTTAACATAAATTGTATTGAATAGGTCTAATGAAATTAAATGAATCAGGTCCCACAATTGTGCAGGTGTGTCTATTGTGGAAACAAAATCCATACAAATGAATAGTCAATACCTTGCTGTTTTTTGCATCCCCCAGGTGTGAACACCCATCACATTTGTAATAACAGCAGCTATATTGATTCATATATCATGATCTAAATGCACCGCCTACACAGCAATGGCAGGCAGTTACGATTATTTTATTTGAACATAAACTGCAGGGTTATCTTCTCATCATTTTGCATGTGTCTTATGGGGTCATATATAAACATAGATAATGAGTTTATTTCAAAGAACCCAAAAATATTAGTGACGACATGAATACAGGAAATGTGTCAGAATTCATGCATTCAGAATAATAATCCATGTTTGCAATGATTCACATAAAGCATTTCTTAATGTTCGATTTTTTATTACAGGTGGACTGCTGTGAATTACAAAAAGTCGGATTTGAAATTCTCTGCTTCGAGCAACTGGTGCTTCGGAATGTATTGGTTGCACTGAACCATGTACAGATAGATAACTGGCAACTAGATCCATCAACAAACAAGTAAGTATACATGTTATATAATTATGTTGCAAATTCAAATAAGAAGCAATAATACAACATCAAACAAAGTAGCACTATAAATAAAAAATAATAGTTATCATTACTTATAGATACAACACATGGAACCATTATAATTTTTATGTAGTGAAAATGGCAGGTATATTTGTGAACATAGTGCATAGTTCCTACTACTGCCCAAAGTATAGAATGGATCATAGAGTAAATTATAGTGCCTAGTCTTTTCACGATAATAATCTAATTGACATTTTCTCTGGTTATCCATTATGAGATGACAACCCAAATATGTGAATGCAGGGACTGGAGTTGTCATTAGAGGTTTTGACAAGATGTTTATGTTTGACAGCTTTCAGAATGGTTCAATCAAATTAATAAACATTTATTGAGCTTACTAGCAATACCCTAATTCATTTTATTCGAAATTATAGAAATAGATCCTCAATGGTTTCTAATGGCACATAGCGATTTAAAAGTGCATATTGTCAACGTTAGATGCAATATGCTATAATACTGCCACACATTTATTTTTGTTTTTCTTAAAAAGCACCACATTTTAAAAATGGGGTGTCTTTAATGATTAATTTTCATCTTATTTACAATGTCATATGTATATTTATCTGAACACGTTTATTTCAGGTTGCTCAGGTGGGCTGTCTATAGGCAGTTTACTGGTGGGTTCACAGCAAGTTGGGCCGGAGTGTTCATCGAGTACTGCCAGCATGCACCAGCCACCTAATCAGGACAAAGTTCCCTGTCGTCGCTTGGAGAGGGATATCACTTTGCTCTCGAAGACTTGACTAATGTACACAACGATTGAGCCATGCAGCCCGCAGATCTTCCTTACTCGGTTTTGGCACATTTGCCCCGATCAAGCAACCCCTGTTGGTACAGTGATTAGTGGTAGTGTAACTTTTCCCATCACCACATGGATTATGTGGCTCATCAGCATGGGTAGACGGTTATGTCGGACTTGTGTTCAGTTGCGCAACCTCCAGTTTAATCATTGTTTCTCGAAGACATCTGTGTTAACAGGGATGCCTGGGACAGGACGTGGCCGATAGTTCCCCGCAAAAGCAGACAACATCAATTGTGATTTCATTCCTACAATGAATACAGTGCTTGCATTAACTGATTAGTATTTAGACAACTTTGAAACGTTTTTCTACATGATTATAAACATGTACTATTTTTTGGTAATTTCATTTGATCATCATGTAAGAAATCATTGTTTTAGTAACCAAACATTAGCCAAATTAGTAACCATAAGTTAAATAACAACACATTGACCAGGAATTCCACTATCACATTCCACTCCCAATGATCACTTGTTGTTCTAATCTTAATGTTTCACTTTGTATCATGTATATACAGTGACTGTATTTTTATGTATTTTATATTATATTTTAATACATTCAGTGATAATGACGTGTTATTTATTTTATCAAAAACAGAGAAATTATTAATTACACAAGTAGCTCTATTCATAAGTGTACACAGTAACTGATTACAGCTGTGTTTTGTCCCCCCATGACACAGTTACTAGGAGTTCATTCAAATGCCATACCTGTATTATCTCAGAAATATGAAGCAATACTGCAATTACTATGTGCTACTTTATACAGCTTGGTGCAATGTGAAGAGAACTGTACAAGCAAGGATTCAAATGCAACTTATCGCAAAAGTCCCCTTGTCGCAAAAGTCCCTTTGTAGTTACGACTGCTGTCATACCTTCATAGAAGTGCTGTCTCTTGGGGCAGGTAACTCTGATACACCTCCACCTGTCCAGTATGACAGAATTTAGTGAGCTAGGGAATGACTCCCAGAAAGTGCCGTGCTGTGATGACTGACTTCAGGCAGGGCATTGAATGCTGCTGAAGTTTGCTCCAGATACATTGTCGTATCTTCTTCCTCAACAATTGCAGCGTGTGCACATGCGTGTGGATGCCACAATGTGATACAGGAGTGACAATCCTAAAGCATTCGACAAAGTTCCACATAAAAGACTAATCCACAAACTAAAATACTATGGCATCACAGGCCCAATATCGTCATGGATAGAAAGCTTCCTTGCAGAAAGAATTCAACAGGTTGTAATAAATGGATCAGCATCCAAACCAATTAAAGTCACCTCAGGGGTACCACAGGGAACCGTACTGGGGCCCCTACTTTTCTTACTTTACACAAATGACCTACCCAACAATCTCACTTCAAACGTTCGCCTTTTTGCAGATGACTGCCTACTATATCAACCAATTAAATCAGACAATGACATTTCTCTCCTCCAAAATGATCTAATCAAACTTGAGGAATGGCAAAACACCTGGCTTATGAAATTCAATCCCACAAAATGCTTCACAATGACATTAGCCTTAAGAAAACCGACACAAAATATTTACACCTTCTGTGGCCAACAACTTAAATCTGTTCAATCACATTGTTATCTTGGTGTACAAATATCAAATACATTAAATTGGACAGCACAATGCAACTCAGTCGCTAGGAAAGCACAACAGACTCTAGGAGTCATTAGGAGAAAACTAAGTAAATGCCCAACCCACATTAAGTCAATAGCCTACACAACCCTTGTCCGACCAATACTTGAATATGCGTCAGCATCATGGGATCCACACTGCCTAAAACATATTAAAACCTTAGAAAGAATCCAAAGACAAGCTGCCAGATTTTGTACACATAACTATTCTAGAGAACCAGGAACAGTAACCCAACTTTTTAAAGACCTCCAGTGGGACACCCTCCAAACAAGAAGATAAATTAAAAGACTTAGCATAATATAAAAAATGGAACATAACCTTATAGATATCCCGCTAGATCACTATATCCAACACAACACTAGATCCTCACGTAAACATGACAGTCAGTTCTCGCAAATAAGATACTCTGCAAACATATTTGGAAACAGCTTCTTCCCAACAACAATTAAAGAATGGAATTCTCTCCCCCCAAACACTGTCTCAAGTGAATCACTAAAATCATTTCAAAATAGTTTAATCCAACATTTTAACAATTAAGTCAGATGACCCACCATGCGCATTGGCGTGATGTGTCCCTAGGACATTTTGCCAGTTAAGATACAGATACAGATACAGATACAGATCCAACCAGACAAGTCTAGGCTAGTTTTCACCTACATTGACGCCATCCCCGAGGTGTACACGGAACACTTACAATCCCACCTGACTCGGGAACGCTTACATTCCTAAGATATAAATGAAATAAAGATCTTAATAAATACAAAAATAAACAGGTACATGAATATTATATAGAGATGGATAAATACATAACTACATAAATAACTAAACAAATATAATAAATAAATAAATAAATTTCCTTTAGGTAATGTTGACGTATATATATATATATATATATATATATATATATATATATATATATATATATATATATAAATAAATAATAATATTGACATATATATATATATAATATATATATATATATATATATATATATATATATATAGTCAAATATATTAGTAATTATTTATTTATCTATTTATATATTTGTTCCATAAGTGACATACATATGTATTGTCAATCCAACCAGAAGTCTAGAGTTTTCATACGTTACGCCATCCCCGAGTGTAAAGCTATACGGAACACTTGAATTTTCCTACCTGACTCGGGACGCTTATTCCTAAGATATAAATGAAAATAAAGATATGAATACATAAATAAATAAACAAATATAATAAATAATATATTATATTACGTATATGTATATGATATATATATATATATATATATATATATATATATATATATATATATATATATATATATATATATATATATACACAAACAAGCAAACATGGATATAGCAAACCTTCAACGTGTCAAATGTAATTACTCCTCCCGTTCCCCTGTTTTTTTCTCGCTCAGTGCCGCTTTTGAAATCATTGCATTGGTTCACTGTTTACTATTGCGTAATTGTTTTATTTGTACAATAGCCTATAAAGCAGTATGTCATCAACACAACCAGCATATCTTAATTCGATGCTCATTCCACCAAGACATTCCACACAGCTGCGATCAATCAGTAGTAACCGTCGGGTGAAAACGAAAGCTGGACCCAGAGCTTTCTTTGTCGCTGCATTGTGGATTTTGCTTCCTGCCAGCGCTAAAATAGAACGAAACTTAGTTTCATTCCGCTGTCTAAAAACCTATCTTTTTAATGCTGTATTTCTTCTTTCGATTCCTAGCCCCTTCATCCATCCGTTGACGAATCACGCATTGTTTTCGATTACGAGTTTGCTTAATTCCTTGGATTTGTCGCGCCACTGAGCTTGATCTTTGAGGATATTGGCGCATAATAAGTCATTATTATTATTACATACCAAAAGGATTGCATGTGTTCTTATTTCTCTTCGTTTTATTGTGTTTTAACAATTCCCATTACTGGCCATCTCACATTACCGTCCGTCATCATAGTAAACCAGGTGATGAGAAAACTAAAAACTTCAGGCGTGAAGTATAACATTAATATATTCCACATCTGCCTATCTTGCAGTATCCTCTGCCAGATAGCACCCTTCCAGTAGTCGTCTAGTTCGCCTCTCCACCGTCTCGCCGGTCATTCTTCAGACTTGAAGAATTTACTGCTATGAGTGATGTTTCATTATCCTGCAGTTGTAACGTGACTGTGTGTAAAATAGTAAGTTAATAAAATTAATATTACAAATATATAAATATAATTAACTGTACATTTAGTGTACACTTAAACAATGAATAAGTTAATAAAATAAATATAATAAATATATAAATAAATTATAAATTTTGTTCATTAAATTCCACGTCAATGCAATGTAAAGGATACGACACTGTGGGCTAAAATAATAAATAGGTTAATAAAATTAAATAATAAAAATATCAATAAAAATATTAGTACATTAAATAAAAAGCAGGCAGTTCATGATTAATATTAAAATAGTCTACTATGGTGTCAGTGATTGAATGACTGGGATTGCGGCTCTCTTGAACAATTCTGAAGTAGATGCGATGACAGAGTGCATGTGGCTGGCAGGGTTCGTAGTTCGTGCTTGTGTTGGCGTCTGGTGCGCACATCTGCTGTGGTGATGACGACAGACAAGCTGATGATAGTCCGTGGTGAACTAAAAATAAAATAGTGCCATCTCTTATGCGCCTTCTTTTTCTTTCTTAGGGTTTCCAGAAGGTGGTACGCAGGGTCCTTCGGTTGTCTCGTATTCTGCTGACGAGTCCTGCCCAGGTCCACTTCCGTCTTCTGACTTGTTCAGTTCCTGTGACTGTTATGTTTTCTCTTATCCGGATGTATGTTTTTCCGTCCCGGTATGTGATGTTTAACATTCTCCTTTCCATCTTTGTTTCTGCGGCTGCTAGCACTTTTCCGGGCGTTATAAACTATCCGGGTGACGTTTCTGCGCATGCGCGATAAACGTAAACCCATCAATGTGCAGCGAAACGCAAAGCATTTATCATATAAATATCACGGGCTGTTCGTTAACTCTCCTGTGGTGATTACTGTGAAGAGTAGCTTAAAATTTCATAAATCACTGTCACGGATTATGGCGCACTATTGTCACGTGATATATGCTTGCTATCAAAATGTCTCAAAACTTGTTTGCCTCGTGTTAATTTGCGACAAATAACATTGCTGAAAGGTTATATACGTTCTAATGAACAGTCCGTGGTATTTATACCATAAATGCTTTGCGTTTTGCTGCATTTTGATGATTTGACATTTATCGCGCATGCGCAGAAACGTCACCCGGATAGTTTATAACGCCCGGAAAAATGTAAACGCTACAGCGTGTTCTTTGCTTGGCTGGTGAGTGCCCATGTTTCCGCGCAGTATGTCATTGCTGGAAGTACGCATGAGTTATAGACTTGTATCTTAAAGAATGTTCCAATGTTACCCTTAGAGTTATCGCGGTGCTTGGCGAATGCTGTCCATCCGTCCGTGATTCTTCTTTGATATGGTATCTCCCTCACGTACTCCTCTTCTGATTTTGATCTTGTTGCTCTCTTTGCGTGGGTGGCATGTCATCGAGCTGTTGGTGTGTATATCCTTCAGGAGTTCGGTGTACATATCTTATATCCCCTGTTCTTGAAGCGAGGTCAGTACTGCTTGAGTTTGCATTGAGTCGAAGGCTTTCTCGTAGTCGACGAATGCGAAACAGATTCGGATATTAAATTATCTGCACTTCTCCTTCAGTTGGTTTATGACGTGGATGTGGTCTGTCGTTGAGTATCCGCTTCTGAATCCAGCTTGCTCTCTTGGCTGGTTTTCGTCGAGTGACTTCTTTAGTCGCTTGGTCATCAATGTTTTCCTTTCCTCCTCTACGTCCAGTTTGATGATGTGCATGATCATATGGTCAGTTGCAATATTGACTTGGTTGATGACTGTTACGTCTGTGACGACGCCTGGCCTATTTGTTAGGATGTAGTCAATTTCGGTCTTCGTTACACCGTTTGGGCTTTTCCACGTCCATCTCCTCCCTGCTTTCTTCTGAAACATGGTGTTCATGATTGTGTACTTTCTTGATGTTGTCCATTCTACCAAGGCGTCGCCTCTTTCGTTTCTCACACCGAGCCCAAATTTGCCAGTTGCAAGAATTCTGCAAGAAACATGGTGTTGCGAAAGGCTTGCAAGGCTAACGTCAAGTCACCAATGCGTGACGAAGTCAAACAGCTTGCCAATTTTTCGTTGACAATTTTTTTCTTCTGTTTTTCAAACAAAGTTCACTCACTTTTACGAACTCACCACTTTTGCGGAGGCACCATATAAGCTTATATATACCCGCCATATTGATAGGTACAACTTGGGATAATTTAGCTGTTTACAGCCAGGACAACCATAAGATTAAAAGAGAAGTAGGTTTTGAAATTTAATATTCGGGAGACTAGGGAATTGTCGTACGGAAAAAGTTAACTTTCGGTTCTACTTGTCCGCCGGATAAGTAGTTAATTTGAACACGTAAATGTGATGTTAAATAGTCAGATTTATGTTTAAAATGTACGAAAATGTGTACAGACAGACGGCGATGATGCATGTGGAGCCTATGCTTTAAATAGCCACATTGTGTCAATGACGCAACTAATATACTAGTGTAGCGGCAGCTGGTAAGTGATATGACATCAAATTCGCAAAACACCCCCTCCGAAGTGTATACGTTACATTTTCGGAGAAATTACCATATATATTACACAGTTTCCACTGAACATCCTTTGCTTTATACGAAAAATACTTATGCCAGTGGAGTTTCTTTTGTATTATGTTTGTAATTCATTGAACATGTGTTATAACTTCTTAATCGTTTTACAAACAAGATTACGTTTCAGATGCTCTTAGATAATATAAACGAAAAACGTATCAGTAGTCCCCTAGAAAACGATCGTTTTCAAGTGGAGTTACGATTTTGCTCCTGTGAGCTTAACCAATACTTATCGCTTACATGTTCGCATGTTGTATGTTTCATGTAAGTTTGGAATGTGGATGTTGGGCGGATTAGCCTTTGTAAAAGGCATCGCCGCCTGTCTCGTCTCCATGAAATACAACACGCTGCTGTTAGGGATCTACGTAATTGGACTAAGCATCGTTATGCTCACTCAGGCAATCTGCATTGGCGTGGCCTACTCGTTTCGCGCCAACGTCGCCAGTACCCTAGAAAAACTGCTCTTCAAGATAATCGTGGAGACATACAACGGCGCCTCTATTAACCGTAACATGCGGATTATTGAAGGAGACAGCGCGCTCGACCAGGCATGGGATTATGTGATGGCGCGAGCACAGTAAGACACATTCTTTATCATTTGATTTGTCCGAGCATCGTGTGTTTATATCGGAGAGATTCTATACACAAGTCCATTCTAGTTTGTATTACCACGATTCGGGTTAGGATAGTCGATGATGTGAATTATGCTTTTATTTAACACGCAGTCATCGATAACTAGAAATGATCATTAGTTGAGGAAATGTATTTCTTGTTTGAGGGTGCAGAACTTACATAATAAAAAGTTGATAGATTAGCGTGTGGCATAAGGCAACTATTTGGCCATAACATTTATTTAGCCTTAGGCTAAAAATGAAAATTGCGGGATATTCAGAGGGAACATTATGCTCAGTTAGAATACGGTCGCAGTAAACAACACATCAGCAACATTTGTTTGTAGTCAGTTTTTCCACAAAAAGTGTTCCACAAAATGGTCTTTGTGGTCAGTAACTACAGGATGCTTTAAAAGATCTGGGTTTATATATTAGACAACTGTGTTATTGGTGTTAATAAAGTTATGATACATTAATTAACTTTCAAAATAGTGCAGGTCTCACTGGGTAGAAACGCCCTTTCGTCACTTTCATCTTCATGTATGTTCGGAGTTGAAAATGACTAAATTTGTGACAATAGTTTGTATGTGTATGTATGTATGTATGTGTATGTATGTATGTATGTATGTATGTATGTATGTATGTGGTGTGTGTGTATGTATGTATGAATGTATATGTAATGTATGTATGTATGTATGTATGTATGTATGTATGTATGTATGTATGTATGTATGTATGTATGTATGTATGTATGTATGTATGTATATATATATATATATATATGTATGTGTGCGCGCGAGTGCGTGCGCGTGCGCGCGTGCGTGTGTGTATGTGTGTGCGTGCGTGCGTGCGTGCGTGTGTGTATATGTGTCTGTGTGTGTGAGTATGTGTGTGAGTATGTGTGTGCGCATGTGACTGCGCCAGAGACATTCATGTCCACTTGCATAACGGTTTCATTTCTAGGTAGCGGTTTGGTTACATCTTGCCGAATCTTGCATAGTGTGTGTTCTTGTCGCGACTAGGTGCTGCGGTATTCACGACTATACGGAGTTTCGCGCTTACTCGAAACGTTGGAACCCAGTGATGCTGTTTCATGGATCTGCCATCGACGCACATGTTCCGCTCATGTGTTGCAAGATGGAAGATCCCACGGTTGTCCCGTACAACATTGGCAAACTGTCTTTCATAAACTTCGGCAAGTGCGTGAAATACGGCAACGAAAAGTACATCAACATCAGGCCATGTTACTCTATTGTACGTATGCGCACGGGGTTTATTTTAATGATGTTTTGCACACTAGTGGCTCTCATATAGTTGTTGTTAAGTGGCAGATTTATGTGGAATATAGTAGCTCCCGACGGCTGATATATTATGTGATTTTCCAGAATGTTAATTAACTCAATTACATTAAATCAATTGAGTAATAATGTGCAAGAGAGCCTATTAACAAAGGGAGAAGTGGGCTCGCTATTACTATATATATTATACTTATATATATATATATATATATATATATATATATATATATATATATATATATATATATATATATATCAGCCGTTGTGTTGTATTATGTCGTATGTATGTATGTATGTATGTATGTATGTATGTATGTATGTATGTATGTATGTAGTATGTATGTATGTATGTATGTATGTATGTATGTATGTATATGTATGTATGTATGTATGTATGTATGTATGTGTATGTATGTATGTATGTATGTATGTATGTATGTATGTATGTATGTATGTATGTATGTATGTATGTATGTATGTATGTATGTATGTATGTATGATTTATAGCCAATGAAAGCATTTCAAAACTCACATTATTCTGTCCTCATTAGTATTCATGAAGTGTTGAAGCATAAATTCGTATGCATTCCGTCCCTGATACGGTCATTATTTATGTCCTACCAAACTCAAATAAACAAAGTTACGCGTGTGGTACAGCACTGTACACATATACTGACTTCGAATTAATTTTGTCAAGTGTCTTCGGCAAATTGAATCGCTTGGTATAGCGGTTTGAAAGGAAATTTGAAATGTACATGCGAACATCACTTCCCCAGAGATATTACCCATTCCGCGTGCCCTATCCCTGGATAAAATCCTTCCGTTGGTTATAATTCACTGTAGGCCCTAATGTAATTACACTTTTTTTATTTCCAACAGGCATACCAATGAATTATCATACCACATGACGCTTACTGCCTACTGTGTGTAACAGGGCATCATATTGGGTTTTTTTTTGCGCAGAAATGTATATTAGAAAGCTATATCGAAACATATGGAACACATACATTGACTAGATAGGAGCTAGTCAAACCGAAAGTTTTGGAACTTGAAGATAGCAATACGTAGTGCTCTATCGTTCTGATTTAGCCATCGAACAAAATATTCCTTTCATTTTTTCTTGTGAATGAGTAGGTTTCTGTCACCATTAATGCGCATTTAGAATATAGATTGCAATGTATAACCACTGCGTTTCATTTCTTCATTAACGAACATGATGCATTTGGTCCACCAGGTGTATTCGGATATCTTCAGCTTATCGAAAAAGTACGACGTGTTAGCTTTTATTAGCATGCTATTGGACGTCCCCTGCCTCATTATAGGAGGTATGATGTGGTACATTCATTATAAGTCAGGCTTAAAGCGAGCTGCGTTCCGCGAAGAAAGGCTTGAATGGCTGACGATGATTGCCGACTTGGCAATTACATTTATAACTAATGGCGCTGCCGGATATGAGCCAACGAAAGCTGACAAAGATGCACCTATCGACTCGGAGGTACTCGATCCAGACACTTCGGTCGTGGTCGAAGGTGTCGGAGAACCGCACGCCGAAATGATTCAGGGTGAAAGCGATGCAGCACCAGGCGAACAGTGATAGGACGAGGATGGCAAGACGTGACGAGTGATTTATCATATATGTGCCCTTGTGACGTTGACGGGAAGTGATAAGGAGTTCCGATAATCAACGCCGACATCAACGTCTCCGAGATCATCGTCTGTACGTCATTTCTTTTGTTTATCTTTGGGAAAGAACTACAATTAATCGTGCGCAATATTGCATCCCCTCAATACTCATATATATTTTGCATGAAACAATACAAACAGAGCTAAACGTCTGCAAGATATGCACTGCCAACAGGTTGTTAATAGGAGGTTAACTGCAAACGGTACGCGGCTCGCACGCAAAAATAAAATCTATTGCCTCAATTGCGAGTTCACGACTGTACTATAATTATGATTAAGTTTAGTCATACGCGCACGCATGCACAAACACACACACACACACACACACACACACACACACACACACACACACACACACACACACACACGACACACACACACCACACACCGACACACACACACACACACCACACACACACACACACCGACACACCGACACACCGACACACACACACACACACACACACACACACACACACACACACACACACACACACACACACACACACACACACACACACACACACACACACACACACATATATATATATATATAATTCCAAAATTATATAACCACTTGCTGCATAAATCAGGCTGTGAACCACGCAAGAATCTATATATATATATATATATATATACATATATGTATATACATATTATATATATATATATATACACGTGTATACATATGACCAACTAAACATAATACCATCTTATACAGACCACTTGAAATTAGCCAAAAGATTATTTGTTGGAATGCGAACTACATTTAATGCAGCCACGTTTTGACATATATTGTTTACAAACACGACTAGCCATGTACGTTCCCCAAATCTACACTCAACGGCTCTAATACAATATTGTAATATATCCAATATGGCCGGCTAACCTGGTGTGAAATTTACATTTGCAAGGACTGGAATCGGGGGTGAGGGGTTTGTAGACATTCTTTTCTGTCTCAGTCGCGCGTATGTATGCTACTGGACTGTAACAACGGACACGCTCTTCTTACATAAGTCACTGCCAGCATCGGCACAGCACCTAGCTAACAATGAGGGAACGCCATCAACTCATTTTCTCTTGATTTTTCTTTATTAACAATATATATTTGTGACACACGATTCTGCTGCATGCGACTACAGCGCTAAGATTGTATATAGAAGATAACTGTATTTTGCATGCCGCAGGCACGCTTAATTCCTTAAATATATTTTCTGACTCTGGCAGAAAATGCTGCAATGTACAGACGAAAGAAAAAGAAGGCCCGCAAAATAGCTGCAGAGGAACGAACTGTTTTCAAAACTAAGGTTAAAAACAACATTTGTCTTATGTCACACACACGCTGTAACAACTAGTTTATCCTAACTGTTCATGCTAAACAAACCAAACTGAAACGGAACTGTTCCCACAACAATGTTGTCTAAAAATGGCAAACTGATAATCCAGTTATCGCATCAATTGGGTATGTAGTTCGTAAAAAATTAAAATACATGTCGGCTACTGGGAGACGGAATGAAGACTTAAGACGAGTCCCTTGATAAACAACATGCATATTCTGACACCTAATGGGAATTTCAACAAGAGGCAGGTGCACAATCAATTCACCTACGTTGTAATTATAATAATTAGTACACCCTAAAAACAACTCATTCAGCAGTCACGTTGTCGTACGTGTGCATTTGTTATGACGTAGCCTAACCGAAATGTAACATGAACACGTACGCGTATCAAAATGCAGACAGATAAACCGCACATGAAAGCATAACTAATATACGGGAGACATATATCATACAGCGTCTCCCTAAAGTATATACAACTGGGATGCCTGCACGCTCGTCTTCTTCTTTGTCTCCCAATGCTTTTCCCGCCGTTTCAAGGAACGACCTCGTGTGAACATTGTCGAGAAGATGTATATTAATATGTTGTCGTATGTGGTAATGCCAGTATGTCCACAGCCCTTAGGGTATTAGCACCAACAGACACTTAATTTGTTAACCATACACAGTACGGTTGTCATAACATATAAAATGTAGTTTGTGGACTATGTTGTTGCCTACTGAATGGTCAGACACATAACAAAGACAAAACTATAAAAACACGAGCCTTAGCCAAAAATGATGTGTGGAATAAGTCACGATCGAATTTGTTTTGTGCACTCGCAAAGAAACAGTACGCGTCGCAATACTATAATTATCATGGGCACAACTGTGCAAGTTGTAATAACAAATAAGGGGCAAAACGTATCATGGTGTGGCGTTATTTGAATCACGGCATACCGTTTACACCTTAAACTTATATTTCGTTCAGGTTATAAAATAAACATGCGAACATTGAACTATTTAACTTTAATAGAGAAGTTGTCGCTCGATCAACAGGACTGGTCGAATTGTAAAATATATACACTAATTGTATGTCTGATTATAACAAACATGATTTTACGACTGCAATAATGATACTTTGGACATGTTCTACGTGTTGCAACTCGTGTCGTGACACAGTACGCTTGTTCTGACTTCATTTGTACGTTCAGATGAAATGTATTAGAATTAATCATGTGCCAATCCTGCCTACTAATATCTAGTCAGGCCACCAGACAACAACTGGCGCTTCGTGTCAATCGTTGGTGGTCACCTTTTCTCAGACATTCACTAGACGGAAGTCACACATACTGACACTAATCCACACACCGTTGGGTGAGAAATCTTAGCGTATCACTTCCGGTTGCTGACAGGTCAACACGACTTGTTGTTTCCAGCCACAAACACACGGGACCGAAATGTGCGAATTGATGAGGATCCGTAGTTTCAAACAAGCACTAATACTGATTATTTAAATAAAATGATACTTTACAAACAGGCTAATCAAGCCGTGCCGTCAATTAGAAAACTGACTGTGCGAGAGTAGTATGGCGCTAGTTCCACTTACACGAACTCTCCATCTATTTCTACGTTACTTCGTGTTCACTACTGACACGAATTACGCGTGCAACTGAGAACTACTACTCCGAACGACCCCCCATCCCTCTTATTAAATAAAACAAACAACTCGATGTGGCCCTCGGGGCTCAATTCCTACGATGCTGACAAACTGGAATGGGAATTCAATTCCCACTGGATGTAACGCCCGCAGAACATGGTCATCCGAGCACCCAGTAATAGGAATGACACATCTAACAAACGAAATACATATTGAAACAAACTGTTCAGACAGCCGGCGCCTGCAAAGCCATTTCACAGTCCTGCTCTCTGACGCGAACTCTCAACGTACGGACCATTCAGCTGCCACGTTATCATTACTTACACACAATGACCGCCATATACTTGTCAGTGGAGACTTTACTGCATCGGGCAGCTAACTTGTATAACATATATGAAGTTGTCTACCTACCACAGTCAAGACTCTACACTTCGCTCTAGTGAATTATGGACAACTTTGGATCTTGTAGTCAGCGGCTTGTGCAGAATTTACCGCTGATGGAATCAATGCTCACGCGGGAACTTCACGATGTAAGCTGACACAATGTATGCACACTCACAGTTATGCTACACGCGTATAAAACATCTACATGTTGTCTTTAGGAACGGCCATATTGTCGCGAAGAAACAATTATTTTACAACATTTTCACGTTTTAGAATCATGCACCACCAACATAAGATGTGGCTGAAATCGTGTGTTCGAACCCAGTGTGCACTACATTGTCGGCAAGACACCGATCTCGACAATTTTCAGATGGTTCCGCAAAGATCCGTCTTACCAGAATGGAATAAAATGTTTGCCTTTCGTCAGATCGTCTGTGTACCACGACGTAGCTGTCCCAAGGACAGGTGTAATGTCGACAATAAAAGAGTAATCATCTTGAATTACGTTCCCCAAAATATCACGGTACTCTTCCTCTCTCCATAAAGTAACACAACTTCGAATGAAAGCAATAAATATCTGCTAAAGCTGCAATACCTTTCACGATTCTTCTTCGACTAATAATAAGACAAACAAAAATTGCTACCAACAGTATAGAAAACTAGCTGCATTAAAAAGTTGCGACCACTGAAGCATGGTGGCTGTTGAACCAAATTAGATATTCTAGTCTGTTGACGACTGGCCACAATACACCTGCCGATGTCTGGACCACGACTATGTGGCACTACATGTTCTGCTGTGGAACATCACTGCTACAAAGGTGAAACTATGCAGACAATGCACAACAATCTGTATTGGTTAACTGATAGTTGTACGGTTTTGTTTTTATTACAATGACAAAAGCAATTTTCTTTTCTTAAAGCACATTAAAATTAGCATATGTCAGGTCTCAAACTTTACTGCTTTTGTGAGACCAGTAAATCATCATACGAAAAATTATACATATCACCTTCTTAATATTTTTTTTACTAGACCTGTTATCCATTACAGTCTCTATATATTAAAATATACTAGCATAATTTATGACATTGTATATTTAAAAAAAAACATTCAAGATCAAAACGGTGTCATGTTTTGTAGATATTTTTTATTTAAATGATAAAGAAACTACCGTAATAAGTATTGTATCGCAATGCTTCGTAAAATAGTCCATCTGTTAACCAATAGAAATTGTTGTACATTCATTCCCTTTCGGGTGTTTGGTTGCAAACAGAACTGTTAAGAGTGACATGACCATTCATGAAAGACAGTCACACTGCTATGACGAGTCACTAAAACACTTAGACAAGTCTTAGAGAGACAGCATTTGTGCAATACGACGTCATCGACATGTCACATGACATTTTCCCGTTCACCGTGAAATGTGTGCATGTTAGTACGCTACCACGGCGATTCAACGTGTGGGTCGATACGACCCAATGACAACAAGAACATCGGATTTTACACAACTCTAAAGCAGCTCCCGTTGAACAAACGCCTTGTGATGCTTCCGTCGGATCACACAGGGCACCACTCGTGGTACCGAGGCAACTATGTCAGGTCAAAACCGATACGCTGAGGTCAATGCAATTACGCGTGACGTCACGGAGCACGGCTGAAGGGCCAACACAGCGACGTTCTTCGAGTCTTTCTCTATGTGCACGACAACACGTGTGCGTGTTCACGTGCGTTTGCGACGACACATGCGCTTATGTTCACGGTGCCAGTGTTCTTGCTGGCATTTGATGGAGCAGTAACTTGTGTTCCAACAACAATGGTACATCGCTTCCTCTTCGCAGTTGTAGCACTGTAGAAAGATAACACTTGTCTTACTCTAGATAACTTCCAGTTATTACCGTTAAGTCCAGCCATTTGGACAGAACATGCCACATCACGACGTTACCTAGCATTACAAAATATTATTTCAGACTCAGGCTTAACTATCTGGAGCAAACAGTTTTAATTATACTTGTATTATGATAGCAGTAACTGTGAATAATTGATAGCCTAATTGATAACTATTCTCTCTAGACTTACAACACAAAGTAATAGACTATTCACGGGAAATGTACACGTATAACACACGTCGGGATACATATATTATTTCAGACTCGAACATGCTTAACTATCTGTAGCAAACAGTTTTAATTATACTTGTATTATGATAGCAGTAACTGTGAATAATTGATAGCCTAATTGATAACTATTCTCTCTAGACTTACAACACAAAGTAATAGACTATTCACGGGAAATGTACACGTATAACACACGTCGGGATACATATATTATTTCAGACTCGAACAGGCTTAACTATCTGTAGCAAACAGTTTTAATTATACTTGTATTATGATAGCAGTAACTGTGAATAATTGATAGCCTAATTGATAACTATTCTCTCTAGACTTACAACACAAAGTAATAGACTATTCACGGGAAATGTACACGTATAACACACGTTGGGATACATATATTATTTCAGACTTGAACAGGCTTAACTATCTGTAGCAAACAGTTTTAATTATACTTGTATTATGATAGCAGTAACTGTGAATAATTGATAGCCTAATTGATAACTATTCTCTCTAGACTTACAACACAAAGTAATAGACTATTCACGGGAAATGTACACGTATAACACACGTCGGGATACATATATTATTTCAGACTTGAACAGGCTTAACTATCTGGAGCAAACAGTTTTAATTATACTTATATTATGATAGCAGTAACTGTGAATAATTGATAGCCTAATTGATAACTATTCTCTCTAGACTTACAACACAAAGTAATAGACTATTCACGGGAAATGTATACGTATAACACACGTCGGGATACAGAGAACACAAATCAGCAGTAAATAACCACCGACAATGACTATTAATTTTGCATTTCAAGAAATATCCTTAATGTAACTCGGGATTCTGTTTAACGACGAGTTTTCCTTACGACGTTGATGAAACCGTCCACAGGTGTTCGTCGTGCAGGATTTGAAAGCCTGTCCACTCACCCACTGTTTCTTCTTGGCCGCCGAGATGTCAGCCTTGTGTTTCGCTGACAGCTTCCTCATCTCCTCCATGTATTGCTCCCGACACCGCTCTTCCGTCTGTCGGCGCACCCGCTCCGTCTCCCGCTGTACATTGGCCACGGCGCGTCCAACCGCCGCCTGCTTGTCCTCCTCAAAGTCCTTGCGCAACTGTCACATACAATGTCACACTGCACGTCGCTGTGTCAAGACGCGTGGCGATGACAGTAATCTGACAACTGTCACACACAATGTCACACTGCACGTCATTCGGTCAAGATGCGCGGCGACGACAGTAATACGACAACTGTCACACACATCACACTGAACGTAATTTTGTCAAGACGCATAGAGATGACAGCAATACTGTCACGGACAACGTCACACTTCACGGCATTCTGTCAAGACGTATGGGGTTGCGAGTAATGTGACAAATGTCATTATTTCAAGTCATGTAAAAAAAAATTCTAACGACAATTGGACACACTAGCAGTGATATGGCGACCTTTTTGCTGATGATCATTTTTAATGACGTATTTAAATAAAATGAAAAGATTATTAAATGAGCATGCAGCTGTTCCTTACCCTGTCTTCCAGGTCCTTCAATGTTCGTTCTTTGTCTTTGCGGTGGTCATTTGCCAGCCTCTCTTTGAAGTCGCCAAAGATCTTGGTGTATTTGGTGTCGCAATCACAGGCAGCGGAGACAGGTGTGGCTGGCAGCGGCGTCGCTATCGTGTCTGTCTGGCAGAATTTGTGAAGATGTCGACCGTGCAGAAGCTGCCACAAAAACAGTCGTTGTCAATGATTCACGTACACTGTACCATGAGAATGCAAATATTTCGGTCCAAACAAGTTCGTACATAAATAGCAGCATGTCAGTTCAGATTTTGTAATGTTATCTGTTTGAATAATCGTTTGGCTGAGCGCCGGCCAGAAGATGTTTCTCTGGTGATTGTGGCCAATGTTTTTTATCACAAATGTCTGCTTACTCAGTACAGAAGTAAGCAGAGCAACATTACAGATGCCCTATACTTGACTGAGACAGCAACTTCCCATGGACAAAGACCACAGAAGCCATTGAGGTATGAGACAGGCGGTTAGGGATAAACAGAGACATCAGCTACAACCTTTATAGATACTAGCAAAAATATTCATCACCTGACAGGGTGCTTTCATAGTCGGGTCATAATAGTCATATTTGATATTAGAAAACATACAGCATCATTACTACATACATAAACATCATAATATGTGAGCTGTTCCCTCCCAAGACAGCATCATGTAGAATTATATTTGCGTTGCCATGTAGTGTCAGATGGCAGACGTGCAACAGAAGAGAAACTTAAACTGACTGCGAATTATGTATAAAGAATACTGAATGATTTATGGTCAATTGCCTGCATTTCAGACACATGGAGCCCTGCCGGTCCCTACCTTCCGAGACGTCTGTACTCCCGTGTCTGTGGTGCTAATGATGCGTGGAGACAGGATGTTGTCCTGACTTGATGTCACCATGTTGGTGTCTTCTGGTGTTGGTGTCTAGCAAACACAAACACAATAATGATAGTAAGGTAACTTCTACTGCGTTAAATGCTTGGAGACCATGTTCAGAGTCACACCGTTCCATTATCCTTTCTATTACTGAATTATCTCGATCTGTTAGATTGGAAACATATACAATACATCAAAACAAGACGGTTGGTCAATCTCAAAAGTGCTAAGCCATACACAAACTGTCAACAGATGGATGGACAGGACGTTATCATGGATCAACAAAGTTATACAGTTTTAACTAATGTTATTGCATAAAAGAGGGAGTCTGTTCCAGAGTTGGCAGAGTTCCAGAAAAGGGCCTACTTAAATGCAACAAAGATTCAACTGGTGGCTTCCTGGATGTAGCTTTTATAACTTCTTGGTTGTAGTTTTTATAGCAGCACTCCTGTTACCTAGTGATCAAAATGCCTCTCTTCTCCCATTAAATGACCACCGGTCAACTTGCTGACCATTATTGTCATTGGTTTTCAGGGTTGTCCTTCTCTAGAATTAGCGGTACACATTTACCCCCTGTGTGGGATCTTTTACTTCCCCTAGCATAGACACCAGATAGAAGGGACCACCTGGTTTTAGTGTCTTCCGAAAGACACAGGTAAATGTGGGGTGAATTGCCTAAGTTTTGAAATGGCAGCCGGTGGTCTTAGACTAGTTACCCAAAATGCAATTGCACAACTGACTGACCATTTTTTCCAAATCAACGACCTTTTATGAAAATCAAAGTGACTGCCAGCACTCTACCCTCCCTCCTACTCAGACTTCTCTATTCTGACCAGATTGATAACCCACCTGATGCCTTCAATGTACTCAGACTTCTCTATTCTGACCAGATTAATAACCCACCTGAGGTGTTCAATGTACTCAGACTTCTCTATTCTGAGCAGACGAATAACGCACCTGAGGTGTTCAATGTACTCAGACTTCTAATCTGACCAGGTTATTGATCCTACTAATGTGTCCAATATACTCAGACCTATATAATATGACCAGATTACAGACCCTAGCAATAGCCAATAGGTTCTCTGTACTCACTCTTCTCAAATCTGACCACACAAACAACCCCACAAAAACATCCAGTGTACTCACATACTTCTCTAATCTGACCAGGCTATTCACCCTTTCAATGTTCAATGTACTCACAGACTTCTCTAATCTGACCATAATTATTATCGATCATAGGAATAGGTCCTCTATACTCAGACTTCTCTAATCTGACCATAATATTATCAATCCTACCAATATATCTTGTGTACTCACAGACTTCTCTGGGAGCAGGATGGAGGAGGAGATCACCTCTGCTCCATTCTCCTCCTTCTCCTCCAACTTTTGCCGTTTCCTAAACTTCTTGTGTCGAATCCTCGGCTCCGGGGGTGGTGGCACAACAGGCGACTCTGGTACTGGAGCCTGCTCCTGCTCCATCTTCTCCTCACATGGGGCTTGCTCGGGCTCCTCGTCGGCCTCCGGCTCCTTGTCACGTCTCTTCGCTGCCCTCACCAGCAGCTCCTGGTGAAGATGCAGCTCTTCGGTGGCCCTTGCTGACCCTGCAGCAAACACCATGATGACACACTCCACTGCTATTGGCCTGTCAGCACCCGTCATGTCAAACACCATGATGACACACTCCACTGCTACTGGCCTGTCAGCACCCGTCATGTCAAACAGTCCACTGTCATGTGTCTGATGACAGTCAGACACACTCCACCACTATTGGCTGGCAGTATTCAATGGGTCAGTCACTGACCCTAATCTCTAATAGTCAACTACACGCATGACGACAATCAACCACACACATGACGGACAGTCAACCACACACATGACGGACAGTCAACCACACAAATGACGGACAGTCAACCACACACATGACGGACAGTCAACCACACACACATACGGACAGTCAACCACACACATGACGGACAGTCAACCACACACACACTACGACAGTCAACCACACACATGACGGACAGTCAACCACACACATGGAGACATCAACCACACACATGACAACATCAACCACACACATGGCAACAGTTAACCACACACATGGCGACATCAACCACACACATGGGGACAGTCAACCACACACATGAAGACAGTCAACCACACACATGGAGACATCAACCACACACATGAAGATAGTCAACCACACACATGACGACATCAACCATACACATGAAGACAGTCAACCACACACATGACGACATCAACACACACATGAAGACAGTCAACCACACACATGGAGACATCAACCACACACATGAAGACAGTCAACCACACACATGACGACATCAACCACACACATGGCGACATCAACCACACACATGACGACATCAACCACACACATGAAGACAGTCAACCACACACATGACGACATCAACCACACACATGACGACAGTCAACCACACACATGGAGACATCAACCACACACATGACGACAGTCAACCACACACATGGCAACAGTTAACCACACACATGGCGACATCAACCACACACATGACGACAGTCAACCACACACATGGAGACATCAACCACACACATGAAGACAGTCAACCACACACATGACGACAGTCAACCACACACATGGAGACATCAACCACACACATGATGACAGTCAACCACACACATGGCAACAGTTAACCACACACATGAAGACAGTCAACCACACACATGGCGACAGTCAACCACACACATGGAGACATCAACCACACACATGGCGACAGTCAACCACACACATGGAGACATCAACCACACACATGGCGACAGTCAACCACACACATGGAGACATCAACCACACACATGATGACAGTCAACCACACACATGGCAACAGTCAACCACACACATGAAGACAGTCAACCACACACATGACGACATCAACCACACACATGGCGACAGTCAACCACACACATGGCGACATCAACCACACACACACGAAGACAGTCAACCACACACATGATGACAGTCAACCACACACATGGCAACAGTCAACCACACACATGGAGACATCAACCACACACATGAAGACAGTCAACCACACACATGATGACATCAACCACACACATGGCGACAGTCAACCACACACATGACGACAGTCAACCACACACATGACGACAGTCAACCACACACATGGCAACAGTCAACCACACACATGACGACAGTCAACCACACACATGGAGACATCAACCACACACATGGCGACATCAAACACACACATGGAGACATCAACCACACACGACGACAGTCGACCACACACATGACGACATTCAACCACACATATGGGAGTGAAATTAACTTAAAATAGTTGCCATTGTTTTTACCCTCAAATAGAACATTGAACACCACTGGTTTCAAAAGGCCCGATTGTGAGTTTCTGAATTGTTCAGAACTTTTAGCCTAAACGCAAACCCACCCTTGTACCCTTCTCTTGAAGATACCACCCACACATTCCCAAAGACCCCATCCACTTATACCCGGCCCATCTAGGCATCTAGTCATCCACTTATACCTGGCCCCTCTAGGCATCTAGTCATCCACTTATACCCAGCCCCTCTAGGCATCTAGTCATCCACTTATACCCCGCCCCTCTAGGCATCTAGTCATCCACTTATACCCAGCCCCTCTAGGCATCTAGTCATCCACTTATACCCAGCCCCTCTAGGCACCTATTCATCCACTTATACCCAGCCCCTCTAGGCATCTAGTCATCCACTTATACCCAGCCCCTCTAGGCATCTAGTCATCCACTTATACCCAGCCCCTCTAGGCATCTAGTCATCCACTTATACCCAGCCCCTCTAGGCATCTAGTCATCCACTTATACCTGGCCCCTCTAGGCATCTAGTCATCCACTTATACCCAGCCCCTCTAGGCATCTAGTCATCCACTTATACCCAGCCCCTCTAGGCATCTAGTCATCCACTTATACCCAGCCCCTCAAGGCATCTAGTCATCCACTTATACCCGACCCCTCTAGGCACCTATTCATCCACTTATATCCGGCCCCTCTAGGCACCTATTCATCCACTTATATCTAACCCATCTAGGCATCTATTCATCCACTTACATCCAGCCCCCTAGGCACCTATTCATCCACCTATATCTAACCATCTAGGCACATATTCATCCACTTATACCCGGCCCCTCTAGGCACCTATTCATCCACTTATATCTAACCCATCTAGGCATCTATTCATCCACTTACATCCAGCCCTCTAGGCACCTATTCATCCACCTATATCTAACCATCTAGGCACATATTCATCCACTTATACCCAGCCCCTTCAGTCATCTATTCATCCACTTATACCCAGCCCCTCTAGGCACCTATTCACCAACTTATACCCAGCCCCTCTAGGCACCTATTCATCCACTTATACCTAACCTATCTAGGCATCTACTCATCCACTTATATCCAGAGCCCCTCTAGGCACCTATACATCCAACCATATCTAACCCATCTAGGCACATATTGATCCACTTATACCCAGCCCCTCTAGGCACCTATTCATTCCCTTATACCCAGCCCCCCTAGGCACCTATTCATTCCCTTATACCCAGCCCCTCTAGGCACCTATTCATTCCCTTATACCCAGCCCCTCTAGGCACCTATTCATTCCCGTATACCCAGCCCATCTAGGCACCTATTCATCCACTTATACCCAGCCCCTCTAAGCACCTACTCCGTATAATTCGTCCACTTATACCCAGCCACTGCAGGCATCTATTCATCCACTATTATCCTGCCCAAAGCTCATCATTTGCCCCCTCCGCCCGTCAGTATCCCTCATGATACCTACATTGTGACATTGGCTAGAGTTCATCACATGCCAGTGCTTGAGTTAGTGAACTCACCTGCTGTTCTCTTGCCACTCAGCTGCTTCACGTTCAATGTGATTGGTCTGATATTGGACTCAGCAATAATGGCCCTAAACAGATTCAAACAGGGAACAACTTCAGATGTGGTAAGCGACCCCATAAATGTAGTTGTGCCGTAGGCATTGGTGTGACAAGAGGTCGAAACAACTGACCAACGCAATACATCGCGTTTTATCTACATCACAAACAAAGTTCTATGCATGACCTACGTCAAGCCTTGCCACATGAATAAAGTTGACCGCAGTTACATAGTTACTAGTTTGATCTACCTCATAGATCAAACATGCTGCACACTGTTAAACAAATTAACTTTACATTCAAGGCCATAGTGGGACTTGTTGGAACATCAATGAGAAAGCCAGAAGGGTATATTTCAAAGTATTCCTTTTAACAGCATGTTCCTTCCGAATTCCAACAGAAGTCTGAATACTATCCATTTCAACTGACAGACCGACATTAGTTTTGTCCAAACCACAATCAAACTTTTGCATTATCCATCAAACTGCCTGTCAACACTGGTTCACGTATGCAGTACAAGTGTGGATGACATCTGCTAAGTCAATCTTTCCACAATGCAGTTCTCACTTAACCACCTTTACACTCTTGGTTTTATGTCGCAAAGAAAATAATTAGGAGATTTTAAACAAATATATGACTGAACGTCAGACAGCTATACATGTTCAGCATACATTCTGATGGCTTGACAAATCTTGTTGCTAGGCAACTGGTCTCACAATGAATAAGTCAAATTCATGTTTAAAATGTGAACAATTAATTGCATATTCAGTTACAATTACAGCTGCATCACTCAATACCAACTGTTTATTCCAGACATATTGGTTATATTACTGTAAGGCAGAGAATGCAACAATGATTCTTGCTTTAGCTGTCTGGTTGGCAAGGTATTTGCATTGAATATGTTTATCCCTACAAATGAATCCAACACTGGAGACACAAACATTAACTACAACAGGCATAGGTAAACAAAACTGGACGCGTCCCTAATCTGCAGCCATTGCCATTGTTTCATTCAAAGTTACACATCCTGTGAAAAGTGAAAGCAAAAGAAGACAGATGACGAACAAGAGAAAAAAAGAGTGCCTTGGGCAAAAGTGAAAGTAGTGAGATGACAATGATAATGCGCACTAGTGACATGACACCAGTGGGTCACTAACCTCTGGTGCCAACCACCAAAGAAGCGGACATCGTAGCCCTCTTGCGTCACCTTGATGACTTTGGCAGGCCAGAAGGTGAAGCCTTTTTGTTTTGCGTAGACGAGCTCATGGGGCGGGTCCTGCAACAATCATCACTGGTCTATGGAACCGTTCTTAAAGGGCGAATGAAACGCCCAAACAACCACAGCCCAAACATAAGAACATATAATTTACAGTACTAGTCACCATGATTTAACAAGCACAGCGTCGCAGTATATATATATTTTTTGAAATTGAGCAACTTTCAACACAGGGCGCTGTCATTGCGCTCAATGGGGGTGTATCCGTACTTCCGGTTTGACTCGGCGATATGTTTACAATCGCTGTAGCAGCCAGTCAATAGGCGAAGCAGCATAGCTCTCGCAAAAAATGACAAAACGTACTAAAACAAATAAAAAATTAAACAAATTAATGCACTCTGCAGCTAACAGATATACTATAATTGTTAGGAAGCAATTTTTCATATACTTCCACAGAAGGATTCCTGCAGAAAAAGCAGTTTTAGAGATAATGAAGTTGGCGTGTCCTTCCTTATTTGGAGGTGAAGTGATGTATAGGAAATAACAAGCCGAAACCAGCTCGTTGTTGCCAAGGCGACTCGGCACTCACGAGTACAATCATGTATCATTGCGACTACAATTTAGTCCCACAGTTGTATTTCACCATTTGCATAATACACGAATTTGACCCAAGCAAAGTTTATATGTAATAAGAAATGTGAATGTAATAAAGTACAAATATGTGTGGATGGTATTATTGAATTTTAAATAGTGTTTATATAATCCATGGATTTAGTTTACAAATCACAATAGACTGCCGGCTAGCTGTACCTAGCAACCAACGTCGGTGCGTTGCCATTGGTTGCTAGAAACAGCTCGAGTTTCTATGACTGAGAAAAAATATTTTTTTGACATAGACACGAATAGCTATGAATATTTTCATTGGTTATATATCATTGCCATATAATTTCACCTTTTTATTTTGAAAGTAAAACAAATTATTTGTTGACACAAAGGACACCTATCGTACATAATAACGCACCATATCTTTGGTTTTGAGCAGAAATGTATAATAATGACGAAAACCAGAAGAAAAAAACAGAAACTTTACATGGACTAGATAGGAGCTAATCAAACCACTCGCTGGGAACAAAAATGTCGACACGCAGTGTTTTATGTCGACGATTTAGGCACTGAACAAATTTTTTTTTTCCAGTTTGTTTGATAAGTGAGTATGCTTCTGTCACGATTAATGAATACTTGTATAGTAAACATTTAGATATATGGAATGCAACAGCTGCATTTTAAATCCCCTTTAACCATTTTACCAGTCAGTCATATGCATAGTAGTGAAACTAGCTTTTAATATCTGCACACGTTTTGATCCTAAAAGAGAATGTCTGGGTTTATATTATTTTTGTTTTGAATAAATGTTGAATGATAAAGCCAGGCAAAATGCTCGTATTAAACCCCAGTCTACATACAGTTGTATGTAAGAAATTAACTATACTAGTTTTCAACAACAAACTGCTGTATTTATGCACATCTGTCGATGCTACAGTCATTGTCAGTAGTTCTATAACAGAATCCTATAATAAAACAGTTACCATACATTGCCTTTGGTTTTTGCATTACTTCTATTATGCCAAGTGTATGGCTGTGTGTGAGGGTTGTGGATGGAGGGCGAGGGTAGGAGCTAGAGGGGGTGTACTCACACAGGGCTGACAGAACCAGTCCTTTGGCTTGGCGTTGGAGTTGTAGTAGCAGTCCTTACACTGCTGAATCTCATCCAGCTGTCAACATACAGAATGGTCAGTATAACAACAGGCAGCACTGACCACACGTGTCGGCTCAAGTGGCCACATACCTGATACAACAGGTCAGTGGTCAGATATTGGACATGACTTGTCAGTGATCTGACATCCAATATAACTGGTCAGTGATCAGATACTGGACATGACTAGTCAGTGATCAGATACTGGACATGACTAGTCAGTGATCTGACATCCAATATAACTGGTCAGTGATCAGATACTGGACATGACTAGTCAGTGATCAGATACTGGACATGACTTGTCAGTGATCTGACATCCAATATAACTGGTCAGTGATCAGATACTGGACATGACTAGTCAGTGATCAGATACTGGACATGACTTGTCAGTGATCTGACATCCAATATAACTGGTCAGTGATCAGATACTGGACATGACTAGTCAGTGATCAGATACTGGACATGACTAGTCAGTGATCAGATACTGGACATGACTAGTCAGTGATCAGATACTGGACATGACTAGTCAGTGATCAGATACTGGACATGACTAGTCAGTGATCAGATATGGACATGACTGGTCAGTGATCAGATACTGGACATGACTAGTCAGTGATCAGATACTGGACATGACTAGTCAGTGATCAGATACTGGACATGACTTGTCAGTGATCAGACATCCGACATGACTAGTCAGTGATCAGATACTGGACATGACTAGTCAGTGATCAGATACTGGACATGACTAGTCAGTGATCAGATACTGGACATGACTAGTCAGTGATCAGATACTGGACATGACTAGTCAGTGATCAGATACTGGACATGACTTGTCAGTGATCAGATACTGGACATGACTAGTCAGTGATCAGATACTGGACATGACTAGTCAGTGATCAGATACTGGACATGACTAGTCAGTGATCAGATATTGGACATGACTAGTCAGTGATCAGATACTGGACATGACTAGTCAGTGATCAGATACTGGACATGACTAGTCAGTGATCAGATACTGGACATGACTTGTCAGTGATCAGATACTGGACATGACTTGTCAGTGATCAGATATTGGACATGACTTGTCAGTGATCAGATACTGGACATGACTAGTCAGTGATCAGATACTGGACATGACTTGTCAGTGATCAGATACTGGACATGACTAGTCAGTGATCAGATACTGGACATGACTAGTCAGTGATCAGATACTGGACATGACTAGTCAGTGATCAGATACTGGACATGACTAGTCAGTGATCAGATACTGGACATGACTAGTCAGTGATCAGATACTGGACATGACTAGTCAGTGATCAGATATTGGACATGACTAGTCAGTGATCAGATACTGGACATGACTAGTCAGTGATCAGATACTGGACATGACTAGTCAGTGATCAGATACTGGACATGACTAGTCAGTGATCAGATACTGGACATGACTAGTCAGTGATCAGATACTGGACATGACTTGTCAGTGATCAGATACTGGACATGACTAGTTGAACAAGAACGTTCAAATATTTTCCTTACTAAATTCAACTAAAAGACGGCTTACATCCCAGCACAATTTACACCTCCTATAGATAGGAAACAATTTTGTCAACACCGGGGCATCAGCAAAAAACAAAACATGCAGTTACATAAATAAATATTTATGAAAACGTCTTTGTCAATTAATTTTTTCTTCTAAAATCAGCTATAATTAATGTTACAAAAAGGAACAGATAAAACTGTTTACTAATACCCAGTACTTACGTCATATTTACAGTCACGAATCATTATTTTTGCCAGGTCAGCCATGGCCCCAGCGTCTGCAAAGAAACAGAACAAAGATAGAAATATAAACAGAATTATACAATAATTGGGCAGGTTACTGGACGGTACAATCTATTGAATACCGTCTTAAGCTCTAATAAAACTTATAATATATTATAAGAATGAGTCAATCATATTAAACTTAATATCATTTCTTTAATTTAACATGTCAGTGTCATCACCTGGTGAATAATACTGACATCTTGGTGATGTCACCAAGCTGTTTGAATCACTGTCTGATAACTGGGACAAATAAAAAAGGGATATACAATAACAAAATAAGGCATCTACAATACCAGCGAGTGCTCAATATACACAGTTGGCTGTGGAAACTTTGGAATTAAAATGTTATAATGTGTGGTAAAACATACAAATTATATGTTCAATAAACACACACATTAATTATTCTACAAAGTGAAAACTTTTCCAATGGAATTGTTTTTACCAAACATTAAAAAAATCTATATTCGAACAGCATCATAACAACTAGACCTTGTGATCCCTGATTCTACGTAACAGAACTTGTTTTTTATCACTGTTCAAAACTATTGCTCGTACATAGGCCAGAAATCACAAACTATATCATGACTGTGTTGGCAGCTCTCAAAATCCTGCTGACCAAGTTTACGAAGTCAAAAATCCTGCTGACCATCAAGTTTACAAAGTCAAAAATCCTGCTGACCATCAAGTTTACAAAATAAAAAATACTGCTGATCATCAAGTTTACAAAATAAAAAAATACTGCTGACCATCAAGTTTACAAAATAAAAAACCTGCTGACCATCAATTTTACAAAATAAAAAATCCTGCTGACCATCAAGTTTACAAAATAAAAAATCCTGCTGACCATCACGTTTACAAATCAGAAATCCTGCTGACCATCAAGTTTACAAAATAAAAAATACTGCTGATTATCAAGTTTACAAAATAAAAAACCTGCTGACCATCAATTTTACAAAATAAAAAATCGTGCTGACCATCCAGTTTACAAAATAAAAAATCGTGCTGACCATCACGTTTACAAATCAGAAATCCTGCTGACCATCAAGTTTACAAAATAAAAAATCCTGCTGACCATCAAGTTTACAAAATAAAAAATCCTGCTGACCATCAAGTTTGCAAAATCAGTAATCCTGCTGACCATCACGTTTACAAATAAAAAATCCTGCTGACCATAAATTTTACAAAATAAAAAATCCTGCTGACCATCAAGTTTACAAAATAAAAAATCCTGCTGACCATCACATTTACAAATCAAAAATCCTGCTGACCATCAAGTTTACAAAATAAAAAATACTGCTGATCATCAAGTTTACAAAATAAAAAACACTGCTGACATCATTTACAAATAAAAAACCTGCTGACCATCAATTTACAAAATAAAAAACCTGCTGACCATCAATTTACAAATAAATCTGCTGACCATCAATTTACAAAATAAAAAATCTGCTGACCATCATTTACAATAAATCCTGCTGACCATCAAGTTAAAAAAATCCTGCTGACCATCACAGTTTACAAATCAAAAATCCTGCTGACCATCAAGTTTACAAAATAACAGAAATCCTGCTGACCATCACTTTACAAATAAAATCCTGCTGACCATCACGTTTACAAATAAAAAATCCTGCTGACCATAAATTTTACAAAATAAAAAATCCTGCTGACCATCAAGTTTACAAAATAAAAAATCCTGCTGACCATCACATTTACAAATCAAAAATCCTGCTGACCATCAAGTTTACAAAATAAAAAATACTGCTGACACAAATACTGCTGATCATCAAGTTTACAAAATAAAAAAACCTGCTGACCATCAAGTTTACAAAATAAAAAAACCTGCTGACCATCAATTTTACAAAATAAAAAATCCTGCTGACCATCAAGTTTACAAAATAAAAAATCCTGCTGACCATCACGTTTACAAATCAGAAATCCTGCTGACCATCAAGTTTACAAAATAAAAAATACTGCTGATCATCAAGTTTACAAAATAAAATAACCTGCTGACCATCAATTTTACAAAATAAAAAATCCTGCTGACCATCAAGTTTACAAAATAAAAAATCCTGCTGACCATCACGTTTACAAATCAGAAATCCTGCTGACCATCAAGTTTACAATATCAAAAATCCTGCTGACCATCAAGTTTACAAAATAAAAAATCCTGCTGACCATCAAGTTTGCAAAATCAGAAATCCTGCAGACCATCACGTTTACAAATCAGAAATCCTGCTGACCATCAAGTTTACAAAATAAAAAATCCTGCTGACCATCAAGTTTACAAAATAAAAAATCCTGCTGACCATCAAGTTTACAAAATAAAAAATCCTGCTGACCATCAATTTTACAAAATAAAAAATCCTGCTGACCATCAAGTTTACAAAATAAAAAAATCCTGCTGACCATCACATTTACAAATCAGAAATCCTGCTGACCATCAGGTTTACCAAATCAAAAGTCCTGCTGACCATCACGTTTACAAATCAGAAATCCTGCTGACCATCAAGTTTACAAAATCAAAAATCCTGCTGACCATCAAGTTTCTAGACATTCCGACACAGAACACGGAGCCGAGCGACCCATCAACCAACCTCCGTAGCAGATGAAGGTGTTGTGAAGTAGGAGGCGTGCGTCGTTGAAGAACTCTCCCAGGTAGCAGTACTCACTCGCCCCCACCTTTGCCTCCATCTCATTCAGGTCAATGTACTTGAAGACAAACCGCTGGATCATCAGGTCGTCATTCTCACTCACCCCACCAAACCTGTGTAGCTCTCTAGTCTAGAAGGAGCAAAAGAGCTAGCCATAAGTTTTACGTGACTTATCAGGGTGTTTAATTAATAGGGATTTTCTTTTATGTAATTGTACGAAAGGAGTATTGCACAGTATGTAACATAGACTTGGGGTAAATGTTCCGAAAAAGACTGACTAATCCAATAAGACTTCATAAGATTGTGACATTGTAACCACAATATATATATATATATATATATATATATATATATATTATATATTAGTCACAATTAATAGAACCCTGCAGAGTGGTGGAAACAACTAGAATGTGTAATATTTGATATACTTAATTAATTACACATTCAATATTAATGTTATTCTAATAAATAAAAACATCACACACACTGTACTGTAATGGTTAATTTAATACACTTAACTAACCATATCATTAAAATCGACCTATAAAGTATATAGTGATAGCCAAATCCCATTCTTGTGTCTACTACCCTACTATCCTATCTACTAACCTACATACCCTTTTAATACATCTTCAAACTATCAATACTGCTGCTATTACTGCAACCTCCATAAATCAGCCTACCCCGGTAATCATCAAAACATTGATGCTGGCTGAATAAGAGAAGAAAAACAGTAATGCATGTCACCTAGACGCCTAACAGTGCGATTTGTTGGCAAGGCCTAGAAGACAGCAACATCAAGTAGAAATATCTCACCTTACCCTTGAGTCTAGCGACTGTGTACCTCAAGTAGACATATCTCACCTTACCGTTGAGTCTAGCGACCGTGTACCTCAACTAGACATATCTCACCTTATCCTTGAGTCTAGCGACTGTGTACCTCAAGTAGACATATCTCAGCTTATCCATGAGTCTAGCGACTGTGTACCTCAAGTAGACATATCTCACCTTATCCTTGAGTCTAGCGACTGTGTACCTCAAGTAGACATATCTCACCTTATCCTTGAGTCTAGCGACTGTGTACCTCAAGTAGACATATCTCACCTTGTCCTTGAGTCTAGCGACTGTGTACCTCAAGTAGACATATCTCACCTTATCCTTGAGTCTAGCGACTGTGTACCTCAAGTAGACATATCTCACCTTATCCTTGAGTCTAGCGACTGTGTACCTCAAGTAGACATATCTCACCTTATCCTTGAGTGTAGCGACTGTGTACCTCAAGTAGACATATCTCACCTTATCCTTGAGTGTAGCGACTGTGTACCTCAAGTAGACATATCTCACCTTATCCTTGAGTCTAGCGACTGTGTACCTCAAGTAGACATATCTCACCTTATCCTTGAGTGAAGCGACTGTGTACCTCAAGTAGACATATCTCACCTTATCCTTGAGTCTAGCGACTGTGTACCTCAAATAGACATATCTCACCTTATCCTTGAGTCTGGCGACTGTGTACCTCAAGTAGACATATCTCACCTTATCCTTGAGTCTAGCGACTGTGTACCTCAAGTAGACATATCTCACCTTATCCTTGAGTCTAGCGACTGTGTAACGCAACAACTTGTTCAGTTCTTTCCGTTTGATCCGTGGCTTCTTCTTACCCGACTACAACACACATACTCGATGCAGCCAAGACTTGTGTCAGAGTTATCTGGTCACATTTATCACATCGTTTAGCTGTAAAACGTAAGCTCTTATTGAGCGCTGTATCCTGATCTTAAAACTGGTCAGGCTGAACTGTTTCATCAATCTCCATCTTATTGCGTACACTGACCTAATGTTATCCCTACAAAACTCTGCAAATATTGAAGACTAATGCAAGACTTTTAATACTGTGCATCAGATACCTTGCAATAATTACCACATGTCTCGTTTGTTTGACTAAGAAATAACTTCTTGATAGGTAAATAAAGAAATACGTTGTTTTTTGACATGTACAATGTTACCTATTGTGTTGTTTTGTATTGTATCAAGCATTGCAATCCAGCAACTTCTGGTTTGAATCAACCTGTTTTAAATAAAAATGTCAAACCTTGGACAAGTTTATGTTACTCCACATTGCACCATTTCACGCAGCTGTGTCACTAAACATCATTACAGTTAGTAGTAGACATTATTACCTGTACAAAAATTTCAAGCAAAAGGGACATATGTTAATAACTGCAATGCCAATGCACAATATTTTGGGAGCGCAGTCAATCGCTCTCCTAAAACCAACATGCGGATCAAAAAGAAGCACAAACGTCACAATTGTAACAGGTGATAATGACTGGTTATATATTGAGTCACTCACGAGACAGATGGTGCAGAGGAAGTCAGTCGTGGTCGTCCATGGTTCCTCAATGCATTGTGGGTGATAAACTCGCCAACACCCGCTACACTCGAGCACCTCGCCAGGGCTGTGACAGTCGAAGCAGTACCAGTCGTGGCTGCCTTTTTCCTGCAAATCAGCATAACAGCGACCCTACAATACGTTACACCCATTTACATCACTCCAACGGGCAAGATACAATAATAATAACACTCATTACAATACATTACACCCTTTACGTAATTTACATCACTCCAGCGGGCAAGATACAATAATAATAACACTCATTACAATACATTACACCCTTTACATGATTGACATCACACCAACAGGCAAGATACAATAATAACACTCATTACAATGCATTACACCAATTACATGATTTACATCACTCCAACAGGCAAGATATAAAAATAACACTCATTACAATACATTACACCAATTACATGATTTACATCACTCCAACAGGCAAGATATAATAATAATAACACTCATTACAATTTACATTACACACATTACATGATTTACATCACTCCAATGGGCCGGATACAATAATAATAACAGTAAATTTCTGAAGCGGTTATATCCTCAAGAACCTGAGTTGGAAGCCACAAAACAGTGTACAAAAACCACTAGGCTAAGTCTGAACGAAGTTGCTATTAAATCAAAGGATCAACGAAGTTTAGCGTAGGAATGTGATTTCAAACAAGTATTTCTGAAAATAACATACAAAGTCTGTGTCTAGATCGGGGATGCGATAGCCTTCCTGCTCCACTCCGACCCTTGCTCCTTTGAAGCCAACCGTCATGTATGCACTCACAAGCTCATCTGTTACCGCAAACTGCAACTGGGTCTCAATCTGCAAAACATACCACGTGATGTCATCATTTATATTTTGTATTTAACAAAATAAAAATTGTACCTGTAATGTTTATTTTGTTATGAATATACCTCATAAGTATTATTATTTGCACACTCTAATATTTTTAGGGACTCATCTGCAATAGTATAGGATGTTGTGTGTGTAAAATATATTAGCAAAATCAGAGGGTAAATTGTTTGGGTATCTGAGGTCAAAGATCTAATTTCAAAAATTACAACATTCTTATCTACGCTAATGTTTTAATTTTATAATAGTTATGTGTGCATGTTTATTGTCTTTCCAATGATATATTAATTGTTTCTCTAGCTTTATTAATAGCAGAGTTACAGGCATTAATGTAGCGGTCAGTATGCAATTTGGGTCAAAGTTCAGTGACCTATATCTTCCATGATACTTGACCTAGATTTTTATTAAATTTTTTATTTTGATATTTTCGCATGAGCCAACAACTGTACTAAATTTCATCAAAATTGGAGTCAGGTAATGCAAAAATGGCCAAACAAATTTGACATGGAATGACCCTTAAGTAAAAATAATGCATAGTTGCATACAAACCATTTTTTATTTGACATGTTTTACTTTTAAAATCTGTTCCACACATTAAAACAGGGATATCGTGTCTGTTTTTTTTAAAAGAATGGTCTCACCTCATCGTCAGTCATGTCACATTCCCGCATCATGTAGCGATGCACTCGCTCATTGTTCGGGATCTGCTTCTGGGCACGGATGTACCGGATTGACGACCACAGCTTCTGGGCAATCACAGGCTCAGCCTGGCGCCTCTTAATGGGACGTACCATGGTCAGATGCACGTGGCCGTCACGCCTCACTGGAAATAAACAAATATTCAAAGATTCAAGATACTTTAATGTCTGTTTGAAACATCAACTTCAAAATGAAAACGTTTCTTCAGTTACACATTAAAATGCCTATTTAAAGCAGTGAAAATGTTCCTACGATAACGTGCATGCAAAATATATGGCTAGTTGATTATTTTATAAGATATATGATGGGCGTTGCAAGAGCTGCACGATTTTGGTTAATTTTGGTGTAGGTTATTACATAGCTTTGAAAACATTCAAGAATGTTGATAGTTTTGTTTCTTATCATGTGATGAAATATTAATTGATTAACATGACTATCAATTATAACTGTTTTTTATTGTTTTATATGCTCAACAAAATTGATTACAATAAAATGTGCTGCAGTGCTGCCACCTGGTGTGGAGTTGATGTGACAGCAATATACCTTCAGCTTACTTATAATTGTTTTTAGACATAATATAAATAATTATGATATTGTTGAAATAGTGCATCTTGTATATTATGAACTTAAGCAAACGGAAACTCCCACAACCACAGAACGTATAAAAAACAGTCTACTACATTTTACAGTCACGCCACACGACGCTACTGCCACCGAACGGATTAATTGGAACTAATCCTGAAAAGATCGAGAAATGTTTACATTACCATTGCTTTTACAAGGATATGCGTAAACATATCCACCTAGAAAGTTGAATGCACATGCACACTTGATACTTCATTCAATATGCATTATATTGCAGGCATCATTTGACCGCATAGGTGTGATGTACCTAATGCGTCCGGCTAGACTTCGAGACGGCGACGTCTGGCCCATGAATCGTGACGCGCCAGATAAAAAAGGACGAAGTCACGTCCCTTGCTTATGTATTGCTCCCTCTAGGACAGACGCCATTAATTGTTGTGGTCTGTGAAATGTCAGATTCTCATAAATATATTGCCGACCTATCGACAGCAAAATGTGATCGCGTAATGCGTTTTTACCGACAAAACAATTAATGAAATTCGATAATCGGATTCGTTTACAACCATTTTCATGCCGTGCAAATATAAAATTCTGAAGCAACGCCGTTTCCATCATTCCAGCGTTACAGACCATTGGGCAGTGCAGTACTGTCAATGCATGTTGATGCCGTTAGAGTGAAAATACTTACGTGTGTTTTGTACTGTACAGAATCGCAGCTAAATGATATGTTTTCACAACACAAGTGCGTGGATTGGAGTCAGGAAATGGGGTCAATTGCATAAAACGTCATCACAGCAAAAGGCATGACGTCACGGCATCGCCAGGGAAACTTACACAACGCTTAATGACGTGCCACGCGTCAACTTTCACCAGTAACAGCCATCTCAAACTCCAGTTGTCCGTGTAAACAACTGCTGTGCGGTTGCGTTCTAGAGGGTGCAACAAAAGCATTGCTTCTTGTTTAGCTTTGTGTGAGTCATTCTGTGTTCTGTGCAATGGCAAAGCTGGTAGAGTGTGTACCAAACTTTTCGGAGGGGCAGCGCAAGGAGGTAAGCATGCATGCAGACAAGCCAAGGCGCGTTAATTATGCCGTTATTTGTCTGGACTGTTTCTGTGTCTGATCGACCTGTGGCTGCGCGTCCCGCCTCCTTTACAATCCAGACTGTCTGAGCCCAGCGCCAGTTACCGGTACCGTGTATTCTAGTGTTGACAGTACGACAGTGTCTCTGGAATTTCGGGTCAATGCCGGCTGTTATACATGCGTAATGATTTGTGACATAATTAAATTATACGTAAATTAAAAAAATGGTGTATTCAATATTTGCATACTATACACGATATATATATATATATATATATATATATATATATATATATATATATATATATATATATATATATACACGTAAAGATTTAATGTAACCAGCTTAATTACGAGAAGTTATTAAAATTCCATAATAGTATAACATAATAACAGGCATAATTTAATTACACACACACACACACACACACACACACACACACACACACACACACACACACACACACACACACACACACACACACACACACACACACACATCATGAATATATTGTACATACAACGATGCACAATGTGCATCGTTGTATGTACAAATAATATATTCATGATGTGTATGTGTATCCAAGCCAGGCCAATTTGAAGCACTGTTTAAATAAAATAGACATTAAAGTATGTAAGCCTAGTACCTATATTATAATAAACAATAATACCTGTGCAATAGTTATACTGCATATTTGAGAAATAGTAAAAAATTGAATAATTCTAAATTGTTTTGGAATATGGATAAAATATTCACATGTAACTGAGTACAAGCACTGCTAAATTATATTTATTTTATGTTTTATAATAATAACTTTATCAATGTTATTTTCAAAAAGAGGAACTATCTTTGCACAATATTTTGTAAAAATGTATAGTGTTGTATAAGTTAATGTTATTATTGTGCAAACTGGATATGGCCATATGCCACATTATTTTAGTGGGAAACTTAACAAATACAAATACCTTTCATCAACACAATATTTGTAAACTCACAATTACATGTTAAATATACATAGTAGAATATTTGCATTGTTCTACTAAATATAGTGGAACTTTTATACATTAAAATAGTTATTACAAAGCAACACAAGTGTTTTGTTTTATAATATTTGATATGAACTGACAAGAAATCCCATTTCTTGTCAGTTTCCATTCATCCATGCCACAAACCAAGCATTGCAGTTGACTTAGATTCTACTTTTTGTCAGTATGCTTAGATTAACATTTGCGCGCTATCTGGGAAACGGTGATTCATGCTAAACTGATATTTATTAAAACAAAAGTAGTTGAACAGTGGTCCCCACAAGAGAGTGACACGTCGGCTGTTACCATTTCTGATATGTAGAAGAGTATAGTGGATATGGTAAATCATTCTAATTAACTATCTCTGTTTGTAAAATGCATTGCTAGTTGGCTAATGGTGCAAGAAAGCACTGAAGGTAGAAGGAGGCATGTGGACCTCAACGCTTCAACACAAATCTACCACTATGCCAAACATTTTAGTTAGCGACTTATATACAGAATAATTTATTAAGAAATTTTTGGGCTACCAGAAATTTCCACATGGTAGCCCTGATGCATGGCTACCTAGGTTTTGGAGTTATTTCTACCTCTGCACATACATCCATGCATTCATATTCTGATAAAACTTTGTTTCACATAGCTGTTCTGTAGGATATTTCTCACAAGAAATATTTTAACTCTGAGTCAGTTTCATGTAGTGCGGAATGATCCTCACTAATTATGGCCATAATAAGCATTCATGACCCATATGTAGTGACAGACATAATCATGGTCTATGCAGTAATTTCATTAGTCTCTCAAGTTAAGGATGGTACATGTCTTAGACTGTATATAAACTAATATCTTATAGTAGAATGGCACAATTAAAGTACAAATGACATGAGCACTTACTCCATGTATATTATCCTGCCGTTCTATTTAATTAACCTTATTTAACAAAAAGCATTTTATTATTTGAAAACATCTTGTGGGATGTAGCACTTATTTAGTGCAAATTTGTGCAACAGTATGAAAAATCCTGACCCGTGTATTGTCATAACAAATAAACGAATAGATTGATTGTATACATATATATTAGTTTATGTTCACTGCCTAAGTAGTGTCTACACCATTGTTAGCTGGCAGAAACTGTGATTGTCTACAGTTCAGCTTTATTTACTTTACATGGTCTCTCCATGCATGAGCCTACAGATGACTGATAGTTTTGTCTGCACAACTTGACTTTGTCCATTGCAGACTTGTGGACATTAATAAAAATGCTTGACTTTGTGACATGTCTGGTCTTGCAACATGTGGATTCACATATGTGCATTGCATTTTTAGCTATGTTTATGTGTCAAACCAAACTGTTACAACCATATGTGCCCTTTGACCTCTGTGTAGCCATTAACATTAGATGACAGCATTTATCAGGGCATGCAGTGTAGTGTTATTCTTATTCTAATTGTGCACAATAAATGCATTACTAGTTCCACTTTGTTTCATACATCCATGTTGCACTGGCATATAGGTTAGTGTTACAGGTTACAGAAATGTGAGGTTCCATTCTGTCTATGAATGTATTGCTCTTTTCTTGAGCTGGTGATTATACGTATGATCCTGTACCATGTGACCCACATTGCTTGTTTACAAGCGTGCTCCTACTTTGTTTACGAGTCTCAACCAAAAATACAACCTTTGCCCCTTGATCCTCATGTAAACATCATTTATATGATAGGACAGGTCTAGACAACTAGGCCACAACATGAAGCATGATTTCAACAATAAGTCTTGTTTTCAAATGACACACACGCATGCACACATACACACACACATGCATGCACGCACTCTCACACACACACACACACTCACACACAAACACGCACGCATGCATGCATGCATGCACACACACAAACATGCAACACGCACACATACTCACACATACTACACACAACACGCACGCACGTGCGCATGCACACAAGCATGCACACACACACATGCATGCATGCACACAGACAAACATGCACGCACTCACACATGCACGCACACACACACACACACACACACACACACACACACACACACACACACACACACACACACACACACACACACACACACACATAACACAACTAATAATCTAACTCCCTAAAATTGTTTCCTCCTCATTTCTTTAAATATTCATAAATACACGTAACAAAAGTGTAAACGAAACTTTCTTCACATATGGATCAAGGGATTGATTTAATTTTGAGTTCTGATCTGAGGCTGGAGACTTCTTCAGTGCACTGACTTTGTTTCATGATGGAAAATCCAAATTTATTGCATGATTTGCATCTTTTGGTTAGATTTTTAAACATGATTGAATCAATGTGTCTTTAAAGTAGAATACAAACTGCACAATACACTCGGGTAGAGCTCTGGCCTCTCGACTAAGAGAACCCGAGTTCAAATCCTGTGGTGCCATGTCAAACCTTGGACAAGTTTTTTCAATCTACATTGTTCCAGTTCACCTAGCTGTATAAATGAATACCTGGCTCTAGACATTGGTGATTATTTTGAACATGCAGCCTTCAAGTATTAATTGCACCACGGCAGGGTGCTTCTCAGAGAAGTTGAGATAGTGTTTCATTTAATAGGTCTGCCAGGGAGTAAAGTGTAAAGCGCTTTGAGCAGTCGTGAGGGGGCTACTGCCCTACATAAGAACTTTACTGATAATTATACATGTTCCTATCCAGACTATTTAGAGTCCTGTAATTTTTAATTTCTTTGATTACACATATATTTACGAGGTCAGCCAGCCTTCACTGTGAACCTATGTTCAGATTATCAGAACTTCATTATATGCTGCATGTACATCAATCCCTGGTTATAGGTTTCTTTATTATTCATATTATATATCTGTATTATAATAACCAAACATCATATCTGTAACTCCAATAAATTTGTGTTTATCTGAGTTGTGTAATATTAATTCATTTTGACACCCTTTCAGTGCACCCCAGCAAGAAAGTGTTATCAGTGAGACAACAGGATACCCAGAAGTGTAAAATTGAGGTTAAAGGTTAGATAAACAACTTGGCATTGATGTCAGGTCAAACTACAACATATGAACTTTGTGTTTAAATACGAGCAAGCACTGATTCTTTGAAGATGAATGGAACATCCTATGTTGCCTCTAATGGTTATCATGACTGATGTTGTGTCCTCAGCTTAAAACTATCCTTCAGTTTTGCTGATATAGCAATGTTTCTATATCACTTTGGTTGCTGCTATCATTATTTAATTATCAAATCAAGCAACAACCGAGTAACATATTATTCTTGCATGATTATTCTTATATGTTTGGTTTGCTGTCATTTTGCTTTACCACAATGTCCCTACGGGAACCTACAAGAGAACATGATTAACCCTAACTTGCTTGTACCAACATAAATTTATTTGTCCTACAAAACCTCCCATAAAACTTCCATATTATTATTGCAAGTGCATTACTAATACGATGATAATTAGTAATTTATATATAATATACTGTTGTCCACAATTTTGATTTGGCTAAAATCATTAAGATTAAAAAATAATGATCAACCTAATAATTACCTAATCACATTCAGTATGCGTAATCAAATCTGACCTGCAGCTTTGTTCATTTGTTTCTTGTACTCCATCTTAACCTGCTGAACAAGCAAATCATAATTTTAGATGCAGTTTAGAATATATAATGGCTGTAACATTACCCCCATGTAACACTGGACCATGGGAAATTTAAACTTTTTACTGTTCGCTTTTTGCAGGTGTGTCGGTAGGTGATGCCACCAGCGAGTAATATGTTATGTCTTTGAAAAAATTCTTCCTCTTTATGCCCATGGATATCTGTGTGTCTTATTCACATTACACAATCTGTTGCAGGTGATTGAAGCCATTGCCAATGCCATCGGCAGCACTGAAGGCTGCAATCTGCTTGACGTTGATGCTGGCCTCTCTACAAACAGGACTGTCTACACATTTGTGGGGTCACCCGAGGCTGTGGTAGAGGGCGCTCTGAATGGGGCGAGGGTGGCAGCCCAACTCATTGATATGACCCGACATCGAGGTATGTTATTGATCAGTTTTTTTATTTTGGGGAACATTTTATGTATGGTTTCCCCCCTCATAGAGACAGCATATAATTTTTGTGACACCGCAATGTTAGGATGTGATGCTATGCGTGTGATGACGTATGTTATTGTTGTCATGTTATTATTATGTAGCTGCCATTGTTAAGGTGTGTCACTGTTGTACAGTGCCTCATATGATGTGTGTCACTTTTATGTCATTGATAATGTGTCACTGCTTTGATGTCGCTTTTATGACATGTCACTTTTATGACATGTCACTTATTCGTATATGTGATCTGAAGGTTATGATGTGTCCCTTATGATGTGTCACAAACAATGTGTCATTGTTGTGGCATGTGTGTTATTGTTATATGATGTGTTTATTGTAGAATATCACTGCAGCAACATGTCGTAGTCACAATGTGTCACACACTGTCATGGTATGTCATTGTTATGACTTGTCACCTAGTATGCGTCGGTGTTATATCAAGTCACCCTTATGATATGTCATTGTTATGACAGTCATGCACTGTTATGACATGTCATTGTTACAAAAGTCACTGTTATGACGTGTCACTGTAGTGTCATGTCATTCTTACCACGTGTTGGTGTCGTGTCTGTGACAGGGGAACACCCACGTCTGGGTGCGTTGGACGTGTGTCCCTTCATCCCCGTGCAGGGGGTGTCGATGGAGGAATGCGTGGAGTGTGCTCAGGAGTTTGGCGAGAAACTGGCAGAAGAGTTCGGCATTCCTGGTCAGTCCAATTGCATATTGCATAAATATAATTGAGTTAGCATTATAATGTTTATGTCTGTACATATGTTAATACATTTTTGCACTAAATGTCTTGCACAGTGGACACCAGACTGTCAGGTAATGTCTGCAACCCCATGAGTACAAAGTAGCAACAAAATCGTCCACACATCAAAGGGTCTGTCTTTTTTTATTAAGGTAAATCTGCTGTTTTCACTATGTAAAACTGTACAAAACATGGTTAATTTTGTAGAGTTATCAGGGTAGCTTAACGTAGTGTCATAATATGCATATAATCATTATGGCACTGCCAAAGTGAGGTGATAGTACAATTAGACAATCATTTCTCAACCAGACTTACTCAATGACTCTCTCATTGTAGTCTTTAGTCAGTGTGACCACTAAAATTCACAAAATGAAAATGTCTATATTTGTTCTTACTGTTATAGAGGAACTTGAATATAATCCTATGTTTTATTATAATATATGTATACGTCTTACATTATATTATGTTATGACCTAAGGCTATGGGAAGGCATGCTAAGAATTACAGCATACAAAACATTTGTAAATCTGGTGGGGTAGTGGTGGCAGGGGTTCATGACCCATCACTTACTAATTGACTACTGTAATTGTCATCTTTCACATTGTCATCTTTCACACAGTCTTCCTGTACGGCGAAGCTGCAACGGAGGATTTCAGAAATAGTGTTCCCAAAATCCGAGCTGGCGAGTACGAGGGGCTAGCGGAAAAGGTATATGTATGCTAGGTCTCACACTGGTCACCAGGTGGCTGTGTGTGCACTTAGCACAAGGTGGCAGCACTGTTTATTAATCTGTATTGCATAATTAAAAATACAACAATAGGGAATATTTGACTCGTAGCTTTGTGGATGAAGTATGTTCATTTCAAAAGTGTGTGCATAATTGGCAGTATCGGCCTGTCACTCCAGTGCACCTGGGGTCAAATCCTTTGCTGACATGTCAGACTTTAGGCAAGGTCGTCCACTCTACATTTCTCCAGACCCGGCTCACTCAGTGGTATGGTTGAGTGCATGGGATGTTTGTGCACAAAATAGTCTTCATACATTAATTTTGCCTTAGCAGAATGCTTCCCAGAGAAGTCGATAATGGATATTTTATTGAACAGGTCTACCAGGGAGTAAAATGTAAAGCATTTTAACAGTCTTGAGGACCGGGTATTCTGCTACATAAGAACTTACTTTTAGTTTATGTTTACTTATAAAATAAAATTGAATTCATAAGTCGTTATTCGCAATTGAAAAATAAATACTCCTCTCCTTGACCATGTAATGTTTCTAGATGCAAGTATGACGCACCAGTTGGCCCGAGTTTCATGTTGTTGTGTTTCCCTTCAGCTTCAGAAGCCTGACTGGAAGCCCAACTATGGGCCGAGGGAGTTTGTTCCCAACTGGGGAGCAACCATTGTGGGAGCCCGCAAGTTCCTCATCGCGTACAACATCAACATGTTGGCGACCAAGGAACAGGCTCATAGGATCGCCCTGAACATCAGGGAGCAGGGCCGAGGCAAAGATCAGGTGAACTTCTCATTGGTTATAATAATGTGTATTCAGGCTGAACTGCCCCCACACAAAAGTAAGCAGGTATCATTGTTAGTAGAGTGCAGTGCCTATGGGTAGAACTTCGGATTCTCTCAACTAACTGAACTCTGCAATGCTCCAGTTCACTCACCTGTATGAATGCTATAGACAGGTGGTGGGTATTTATACTAGGAGCCTTTGTGCATTAATTACAGCATGACCATATGCTTCCCAGAGAAGTTGAGATGGTGTTTGATCGAACATGTCTGCCAGGGAGTAAAGTGTGTAGCTTTGAACTGGCCTGAGGACTGTATACTGTGCTGCAGGAGAACTTACCTTACCTTGCTTTATTATAGTATTCTGATGTTATAAAATGTATTTACACAATGACATACTCTGTAAGAGAGTTGTTTGTTACTCGGTTATTGCAAGTAGGGGAAAGGCTATGTAGAATATCAGAGCATATCAAAAACACATAAGTAAGCAACTCTGAATTTGCCAAATTAATTGGTATGTCACAGGCCAATGACTGCCAGAAGTGAATTGAAGCAAGTGAACCTTGGGACATCAGAGGCGATGCACTTAAAAGATTCACAGTTAGCATACTAACATATTGATTGAAATAATTATTTACCTTATTACAGTGCAACTGAATTCACAAACCATTGCACTAGAGATAATTATTTATCTTATTATATGGTGTAAGTCAGCTAGCGATACATTATACATTGGTGTGTTGTGAAATGTGTTCCCATGGTTTTGCTCCGTCTCCCTCCAGCCTGGCCGTCTGAAGGAGGTGCAAGCCCTGGGCTGGTACCTCGAGGAGGCCAACCTCGCCCAAGTGTCCATCAACATCATGGACTTTGAAGTGACCTCCATCCACACAGTGTATGAGGAAGTCTGCAAGGATGCTGAGGTGAGAAGTGTGTATCAGTTGCTCCGGTATCGTTATCATGTAAGGTAAGCACTGAACAGCCATATTCCTTCAGAGAAATGATTCTTGGTGTCAGTATAAGCATGTGAATAGGTAAAATCTGTATTTATGAACGTGTTTCTTGTCACATCATGATTTTCAATAGGCCATATCACATCAACATTCATACAGCTATTTATAAAATATACAATTCACAATGTTATTTTTAACTGTAGTATTATATTAATAATTTATTATTTTATTGATTTAATTCTAAATATAAAGATAGAGGTAAATCAAAATAAATTATTTAAAACTATTTACTATTTAAAAGTTAACAGTTGTGGTTATATAAAAATTAACGTGCCACCAACGTTCCAAGTGCATTTGTTTTGGTGAAAACATCATGGCCAATACTATAAACTTGTGCTGTATATTGTAACTGTGAATATTCATAAAATAACAACAATGACTGTGTGCTTCAGGAACTGAATCTTGCTGTAGTGGGCTCTCAGATCGTAGGCCTGGTGCCTCTCAAGGCGATCATGGAATCAGCAGACCATTACATGGAGAAGGAGGGAGTATTTGTCCTTGAGGAAGACCAGAAGATCCGCCTGGTGGGTTGTCTCTCCTTGCTTCGTCGCACTCGGCTCTTAGGGTGATATAGATATATGGTGTATGTGTCTTTGTATATAAATGTAATTAAAGGTATGTTTTTATATAGTGCAGTATCCAGTCCTCAGGCCTGCTCAAAGTGCTTCTAATATATCACTCCCATGGCAGACCTGTTCAATCAAACACCATCTCAACTTCTCTGGGAAGCATCCAGCCACACTGCAATTAATGTGCGAAGGCTGTTCATACAAATATCCACCACTGTCTGTAGCCAGGTACTCATTCGTACAACTTACTGAACTGGAGCAATGTAGAGTGAAAAAATTTGCCAGCAGTTGAACACAGCACACAGGATTTTAACCCGGGTTCTCTTAGTCGAGAGTTTCAAACTCTACCCTTGAGTCATTGCGCTCTATGTCTGTGATCATATGACCAGGTGATATGATTCATATTTGAAATGTCAGATAGATTACTGAAGCAAATATATCGTTCAACATATTTTCGATGTCTCTACATATAATTAGCATATGTGTCTGGTGCAAATGAGGCTATTAGACATACACTGTTGCCCTTATTTGGTTAGTGAGTGGTCATTAAGGTGATCTGCCATTTTTACCATAAACAACCAAATGTTTATCACAGAATTCAAACATTGCAGCAGTATTACGATAGACAATGCCACCTATAATGGCCGACAGTGACATACACATTTTTAGGTGATTGAATATGTACGTGTGAACAAGTAATGGGCTGTTTCTCTCACATGATTACACTGACATGCCTTCTTGTCATTATGTTTACAGCCAGCCAAGAGCCATTCCTCTAATAGAAGACTATATATCATGTATTCGCTAATCGTCCTAATATTCAGCATATTATATATATGCTTGTTTGTATATGTTTTACTTGCATGCCAGTAAATCATACACTGAACATCTCACTATGTGACAATAGATGGCAGCTTAAATCGAAGAGAAGTGTTATTGTAAATTAAAATAGCTCTCTTTGTGTTGTCGCAGTTGGTGGACAGGCTGGGATTGCATTCACTTGGCGGGTTTAATCCGAAGGACCGAATCATTGAGTAAGTGGACACGTACCAATTCAAAACCTTTTGCTGTTTCCCTGTGTTTCTGCTGTGATTGGCACGATAACAGTTTTAACATTGAAGTTTGTTTGCACGTATAACATCATGATGTTATATGTGCAAACAAACTTCAATATGCAGTAGTGGTAGAAACGATAAAAATCAAAAAAAAATAGAAACTATGTAACTCGTATGATCCAAAAGCAAAAACAGCTTTAAATCCGGCAACAACATTGATTTGTGTTATTATCATAACAGAGACACATGTCTAAGACTTTACCCTTTACAAGGAATATAATTATAATAATAATAAATTATATATATTTGGCAATTTTTGCACTGATATATTTTGTTGTCCATGCTGAATCTGTGCCCTAGGGGGCGAGTAGGGGTCAGCCTCATGAAGCATACTTAATGTTACAGTTATTTAGCAGCACCTGTTGGCTTAGACACCCATGTTTGCCTATTGAAACAATCACATCATTTATTAAGACATCTTTGTGATAAGAACTTCCTTAGTAGCTTTATGAAGCCAACTGCTGCTATGTAAAGGTATCTGCTGGATTGTCTCTTGTAGATACATGATTCATGAAGACAAGGACGGGCCACTGGTCTCAATGAGTGTCCGAGACTTTGTGATGACCGTAGGGGCACGGTCAGCAACCCCAGGTGGCGGGTCAGTGGCCGCCCTTGTATCCTCATTGGTAGGTCAATTAGGGCTGTGGGTGTCTGTGTGTCTCTGTGTCCCATGAAAGAAGAATCCTAACAATTGCTTACCACGGATTGAGGCAGATGAAGGAGTCCGAGTAAAAACAAACAAACTGAAAATACCCTGTAACCATGCATATGCTTGTGGGGTGATGGAGGAGTCCGAGTAAAAACAAACAAACTGAAAATACCCTGTAACCAAGCATATGCTTGTGGGGTGATGGAGGAGTCCGAGTAAAAACAAACAAACTGAAAATACCCTGTAACCATGCATATGCTTGTGGGGTGATGAAGGAGTCCGAGTAAAAACAAACAAACTGAAAATACCCTGTAACCATGCATATGCTTGTGGGGTGATGGAGGAGTCCGAGTAAAAACAAACAAACTGAAAATACCCTGTAACCATGCATATGCTTGTGGGGTGATGAAGGAGTCCGAGTAAAAACAAACAAACTGAAAATACCCTGTAACCAAGCATATGCTTGTGGGGTGATGAAGGAGTCCGAATAAAAACAAACAAACTGAAAATACCCTGTAACCATGCATATGCTTGTGGGGTGAGGGAAGGAGCCCGGGTTTAAAAACAAACAAACTGAAAATACCCTGTAACCATGCATATGCTTGTGGGGTGATGAAGGAGTCCGAGTAAAAACAAACAAACTGAAAATACCCTGTAACCATGCATATGCTTGTGGGGTGATAAAGGGAAGTCCGAATAAAAACAAACAAACTGAAAATACCCTGTAACCATGCATATGCTTGTGGGGTGATGAAGGAGTCCGAGTAAAACAAACAAACTGAAAATACCCTGTAACCATGCATATGCTTGTGGGGTGATGAAGGAGTCCGAGTAAAACAAACAAACTGAAAATACCCTGTAACCATGCATATGCTTGTGGGGTGATGAAGGAGTCCGAATAAAAACAAACAAACTGAAAATACCCTGTAACCATGCATATGCTTGTGGGGTGATGAAGGAGTCCGAGTAAAACAAACAAACTGAAAATACCCTGAAACCCAAAGCATATGCTTGTGGGGTGAGGGAAGGAGTCCAAATAAAAACAAACAAACTGAAAATACCCTGTAACCATGCATATGCTTGTGGGGGATGAAGGAGTCCGAGTAAAACAAACAAACTGAAAATACCCTGTAACCATGCATATGCTTGTGGGGTGATGAAGGAGTCCGAGTAAAAACAAACAAACTGAAAATACCCTGTAACCATGCATATGCTTGTGGGCTGATGAAGGAGTCCGAGTAAAAACAAACAAACTGAAAATACCCTGTAACCATGCATATGCTTGTGGGGTGATGAAGGAGTCCGAGTAAAAACAAACAAACTGAAAATACCCTGTAACCATGCATATGCTTGTGGGGTGATGAAGGAGTCCGAAAAAAAACAAAAAAACTGAAAATACCCTGAAACCCAAAGCATATGCTTGGGGGGTGATGAAGGAGTCCGAGAAAAAACAAACAAACTGAAAATACCCTGTAACCATGCATATGCTTGTGGGGTGATGAAGGAGTCCAAATAAAAACAAACAAACTGAAAATACCCTGTAACCAAGCATATGCTTGTGGGGTGATGAAGGAGTCCGAGTAAAAACAAACAAACTGAAAATACCCTGTAACCATGCATATGCTTGTGGGGTGAGGGAAGGAGTCCGAGTAAAACAAACAAACTGAAAATACCCTGAAACCCAAAGCATATGCTTGGGGGGTGATGAAGGAGTCCGAGTAAAACAAACAAACTGAAAATACCCTGTAACCATGCATATGCTTGTGGGGTGATGAAGGAGTCCGAGTAAAAACAAACAAACTGAAAATACCCTGTAACCATGCATATGCTTGTGGGGTGAGGGAAGGAGTCCGAGAAAAAACAAACAAACTGAAAATACCCTGTAACCATGCATATGCTTGTGGGGTGATGAAGGAGTCCGAGTAAAAACAAACAAACTGAAAATACCCTGTAACCATGCATATGCTTGTGGGGTGATGAAGGAGTCCGAGTAAAAAAAAACAAACTGAAAATACCCTGTAACCATGCATATGCTTGTGGGGTGATGAAGGAGTCCGAGTAAAAACAAACAAACTGAAAATACCCTGTAACCATGCATATGCTTGTGGGGTGATGAAGGAGTCCGAGTAAAAACAAACAAACTGAAAATACCCTGTAACCATGCATATGTTTGGGGGGGTGATGAAGGAGTCCGAGTAAAAACAAACAAACTGAAAATACCCTGAAACCCAAAGCATATGCTTGTGGGGTGATGAAGGAGTCCGAAAAAAAACAAACAAACTGAAAATACCCTGTAACCATGCATATGCTTGTGGGGTGAGGGAAGGAGTCCGAGTAAAAACAAACAAACTAAAAAATACCCTGTAACCATGCATATGCTTGGGGGGTGATGAAGGAGTCCGAGTAAAAACAAACAAACTGAAAATACCCTGTAACCATGCATATGCTTGGGGGGTGATGAAGGAGTCCGAGAAAAAACAAACAAACTGAAAATACCCTGAAACCCGGGGGCATATGCTTGGGGGGTGATGAAGGAGTCCGGGGAAAAAAACAAACAAACTGAAAATACCCTGTAACCATGCAATGCTTGTGGGCTGATGAAGGAGTCCAGAAAAAAACAAACAAACTGAAAATACCCTGTAACCATGCATATGTTTGGGGGGGCTGATGAAGGAGTCCGAGTAAAAAAAACAAACTGAAAATACCCTGTAACCATGCATATGCTTGGGGGGTGATGAAGGAGCCCGAGAAAAAACAAACAAACTGAAAATACCCTGTAACCATGCATATGCTTGGGGGGTGATGAAGGAGTCCAAATAAAAACAAACAAACTGAAAATACCCTGAAACCCAAAGCATATGCTTGGGGGGTGATGAAGGAGTCCGATAAAAAAAACAAACTGAAAATACCCTGTAACCATGCATATGCTTGGGGGGTGTGAAGGAGTCCGGAAAAACAAACAAACTGAAAAAAAACCCTGTAACCATGCATATGCTTGGGGGGGATGAAGGAGTCCGAAAAAAAACAAACAAACTGAAAATACCCTGTAACCATCATATGTTTGGGGGATGAAGGAGTCCGAGAAAAAACAAACAAACTGAAAATCCCCCAAACCAAATGCATATGTTTTGTGGGGTGATAAAGGAGTCCAAATAAAAACAAACAAACTGAAAATACCCTGTAACCATGCATATGCTTGTGGGGTGATGAAGGAGTCCGAAAAAAACAAACAAACTGAAAATACCCTGTAACCATGCATATGCTTGTGGGGTGATGAAGGAGTCCGAGTAAAAACAAACAAACTGAAAATACCCTGTAACCATGCATATGCTTGTGGGGTGATGAAGGAGTCCGAGTAAAAACAAACAAACTGAAAATACCCTGTAACCATGCATATGCTTGTGGGGTGATGAAGGAGTCCGAATAAAAACAAACAAACTGAAAATACCCTGTAACCATGCATATGCTTGTGGGGTGATGAAGGAGTCCGAGTAAAAACAAACAAACTGAAAATCCCCTTTAACCATGCATATGCTTGGGGGGTGATGAAGGAGTCCGAGAAAAAACAAAAAAAAACTGAAAATACCCTGAAACCCAAAGCATATGCTTGTGGGGTGAGGGAGTCCGAGAAAAAACAAACAAACTGAAAATACCCTGTAACCATGCATATGCGGGGGTGATGAAGGAGTCCAAATAAAAACAAACAAACTAAAAAATACCCTGTAACCATGCATATGCTTGTGGGGTGAGGGAAGGAGTCCGAGAAAAAACAAACAAACTGAAAATACCCTTTTTAACCATGCATATGCTTGGGGGGTGATGAAGGAGTCCGAGTAAAAACAAACAAACTGAAAATACCCTGTAACCATGCATATGCTTGTGGGGTGATGAAGGAGTCCGAGTAAAAACAAACAAACTGAAAATACCCTGTAACCATGCATATGCTTGTGGGGTGATGAAGGAGTCCGAATAAAAACAAACAAACTGAAAATACCCTGTAACCATGCATATGCTTGTGGGGTGATGAAGGAGTCCGAATAAAAACAAACAAACTGAAAATACCCTGTAACCATGCATATGCTTGTGGGGTGATGAAGGAGTCCGAATAAAAACAAACAAACTGAAAATACCCGGGTAACCATGCATATGCTTGTGGGGTGATGAAGGAGTCCAAATTAAAAACAAAAAAACTGAAAATCCCCTTTTAAATTTTGCATATGCTTGTGGGGTGATAAAGGGAAGTCCGAGTAAAAACAAACAAACTGAAAAAAACCCTGTAACCATGCATATGCTTGGGGGGTGATGAAGGAGTCCAAAGTAAAAAAAACAAACTGAAAATACCCTGTAACCATGCATATGCTTGTGGGGTGAGGGGTTCCGAGAAAAAACAAAAAAACTGAAAATACCCTGTAACCATGCATATGCTTGTGGGGGATGAAGGAGTCCGAGTAAAAACAAACAAACTGAAAATACCCTGTAACCATGCATATGCTTGTGGGGTGATAAAGGGGCCAAATAAAAACAAACAAACTGAAAATACCCTGTAACCATGCATATGCTTGTGGGGTGATGAAGGAGTCCGAGAAAAAACAAACAAATTGAAAATACCCTGTAACCATGCATTTTGGGGGGGGGGATGAAGGAGCCCAAAAAAACAAACAAACTGAAAAACCCTGTAACCATGCATATGTTTTGTGGGGGATAAAGGGAGTCCAAAAAACAAACAAACTGAAAATACCCTGTAACCATGCATATGCTTGTGGGGGATAAAGGGAGTCCAAGTAAAAAAAAAACAAACTAAAAAATACCCGGGAAACCCAAAGCATATGCTTGGGGGTGAGGGAAGGAGTCCATAAAACAAAAAAAACTAAAAATCCCCTGTAACCATGATATGTTGGGGGTGAAAAGGGAGTCCAAATTAAAAAAACCTAAAAATCCCCAAATGCATATGCGGGGGGGATGAAGGAGTCCGAAAAAAAACAAAAACTGAAAATCCCCCGAACCATGCATATGCTTGTGGGGTGAAAAGGAGTCCGGAAAAAAAACAAAAAAACCCTGAAAATCCCCTTTGTAACCATGCATATGCTTGGGGGGTGATGAAGGAGTCCGAGAAAAAACAAACAAACTGAAAATACCCTGTAACCATGCATATGCTTGTGGGGTGATGAAGGAGTCCAAAATAAAAACAAACAAACTGAAAATACCCTGTTGTTGGGGGGTGATGAAGGAGTCCGAATAAAAACAAACAAACTGAAAATACCCTGTAACCATGCATATGCTTGTGGGGTGATGAAGGAGTCCGAGTAAAAACAAACAAACTGAAAATACCCTGTAACCATGCATATGCTTGTGGGGTGATGAAGGAGTCCGAGTAAAACAAACAAACTGAAAATACCCTGTAACCATGCATATGCTTGTGGGGTGATGAAGGAGTCCGAGTAAAAACAAACAAACTGAAAATACCCTGTAACCATGCATATGCTTGTGGGGTGATGGAAAGTAGACGACCCAAATACAATGAGGGAGACGACAACTGAGGTGGAAGACATGGTGAGGTCAAGCTGTTGCCCAGAGATACGAGGTACAATGAGAATATTCTAGCCAAATAAACCACAAACAAACTACCGCAGTACTGGTCAAAATAACCAGATGAAACAGGAGGAAGATTATACACTGGAAGGTGGAAACAGGTCGGACATGTCCTGAGAAAGACAAATGGCGGCATCCTCAAAATAGCACAAATTCAGACACCTGAAAAAAAGTGGAGGTAGACTTTGGAAAAAGAAGTGAAATAATTCTGTCTATGCTGGGCCAGGGGGCAAAGGCAGACAGGTCAAGATGAAGGACGCTTGTGTCCACCCTATCACTATGTAAGACCATAAGCTGATAGGATACATTGGAGAAGGAACACAGGTATAAAATGATGGGGATCAAGAAACCTGACGGATGGAGCTCAGACTTCCCAGACAGGCTAGTTCCCTGGGTTGGGAAGAGGAAAACTAGATACGTTCTCATCATCATTCCCACCATCAACAATAACATGCCAGCCACGTTTCAAACACTGATAATCTCCTAATTTTCTTAGACTTAGCACTAACAAAGTTCTTTGAGAAATGGCATTATCCATTGTAAAACAACAAATTTTTGCCATTTGGCAATTATAAGGAAGTAAATAACTTTAATAAAATGAATTTGTTTACTAAAATCAAGAACTCACAACAAACATGATTTACGATATAAAAAAATGAGTTAAATTGTCAGCGTTTCCCAAGTGTCTCCCAATTGCTGCAGGGAACAGCCCTGGGTACAATGGTCAGTTTCCTGACGTATGGCAACAGGAAGTTTGCCCATCTCGATGAACAGATGCGAAGATTGCTGCAGCCCCTCTACAAGGCCGTGCGGGAGATGACTGCATTCATCGACTCCGACAGCGTGGCCTTCACACAGTACATGGTCGGTGTTGTCTTTCTTACTCACATAACAAGTGGCCACGTAGGTTCACACATGTCCTCAGAACAAACAGCATTAAGTAGGTGGTCGCATGGTAAAGCGCCGGACTGTCAATCGAGGGGTCGGTGGTTCAATCCCACCTACCGCCATTTCGAAACTTAGGCAATTTCGTTCACCCCACAGTTGCCTGTGTCGTTTGGAAGAGACACTGAAAGCCGTTGGTTCCTTCTATCTGGGGTCTATGCCAGGGGAAGTAAAAGATCCCACACGGGGTAAATGTGTAACCTGTAGTGGACTCACAAATTCTTGTTGGACTTTAAATGCCCTGCAAAGTGCCCCATCGAGTATCTGAAAGAATAAAAAAGTCAGGGCTTTGGTCAATAGCATGTATTGTGGAAAGATACTCTATGGTGGTGACACCTATGGAGTGGAATTGATGTCATTCTGGTGTACAGTAACCAGACTGCATTGTGATTAAAGGAGCAAAGTTGACATGAGATTATAATTCAACAAAAGTTTAGTTGAAAATATATTTTAATTTGTAGGCAAAAATGTCACTATTATAAATAAATTGGATATGTGTTTTTGAAATGTCAGAATAAGAACTAGCAGTAATTCTTATTTTGTCCACTAGTCGAGTTGTTATTTATGCTCACCAGATGGCGAGTAAGCTGCCTCATGATACGGAAGAAGAACAACAGTTGTGAGTTGGTCTTGTTTGATATATTAATGCACATTGGAACTATTTCTGCCATCAGAACCGGGCTGCTTTGTTAATAATGTCTTGTCCACCAAGTCGCATTAGTTGAATCAATTCAATAACTTTATTCCAGACTCTGAGGTCCATAGTTCACATTACGCAGACAATATGTACAATGAGCATTCTGGTCTACTACCAAACACTTTAGAAAACATGATGCAGTTCTTTCTATCAAGTTTTTACATATCTTATTCCAGTGTTTACATATCCTGGACGTAAATATTAAGATAGATGTTAAAATGTGATTAATAATATAATAGTTAACAGAGCTAACAAGTCTAAACATAAATCTATACACCATATTCCTAATGACCAAGTGGCAGCATTATACTTCAAATACAGTGGTATATACTTTCACATTTTCATATACCAATAAACAGTTTTAAAATACTGTGATATGCAATCTATTTAATGTGGATTTCTTGTAATTCCACCAAATTTTTACCCCTTGTATGTGTGAGCAATATGAAAATTGACTATGGTTCTTGGAACTGTAATGGGTTGTCAACATTTGCAAATCTCACACCACCCATTTGAAGATCTGGGGCTGAAGCCCAGTTTAAAACAATGTGAAAACTACATGGTTTTTTCGACTTCAAAATATACAATTATGTGTGACTGTTGGGTCGCCAGAGGGCGCCATGTCATGGTATTAGCATCTGTTTAACGGGAAATTATCCACTGCAGGAAATACAATGATCGGTGCGAATGAGTTTACAATAAAATACATGTATTCTAAATTTGGTAATCAGTTTACAATTAAAATGTTGTAAAAGTGGTAGCTGCAGTCAGTGGTTTGTTGTGTTAGATGCGAGAATGTAAATAGTGTTGTTGATTTGTAAATACATATAAAAATTATGTTACAGACGAGATGAGGCGATGCAGCGTGGACTGATGGCGTCCATCTCCGTCCCTATGAACCTCGCCAAGGCTACTAATGCCATCTGGCCATTGCTTGAGGAACTAGCTGCTGTATGCAACATCAACTGCAAATGCGACCTGCAGGTTGGAATCAGAAACATGTCATTTTAAACAATTCTGTTAATTAATAACACCCAATATAAATGTATTATTTTCGTTGAATATAAATATATCACAATAAACAAAAAAACTAATATAATGGAAAGCAGCATAATCCGCTGAGAAAATGTATTTAAAGCAAATGTACAGTTCATCGAAATACATACATACTAATATGTTGTCACAGGTTGGCCTGCGGTGCCTAGAGACAGGCGTGTATGGAGCGTACTACAACGTCATGACCAACCTGCCAGCTCTACGAGATGACGGCTTCAAAGCTGAAGTATGTCGTTGTACTTTCACTTATTTACATCATTCAGATCCATTGTAGAAAACACGCTTAAAGTTGCAAAGAACCACCTGACATCCAGTACGAATATTTTGCTTTTGTGAAGCTTTAACCCACACGATGTTTCGAATCAAATCGAATCAAAGTATTTATTTTCAGCCATAAGGTCATAGATGAACTTCAGAGAGTAGTTAGCCCAACACACAAGGCGTCTAGGGGGAAACAATTAGCATACACACCCGCACTCACTCACGCACGTACACACAAGCACACCACACACACACACACACACACACACACACACACACACACACACACACACACACACACACACACACACACACACACACACACACACACACACACACACACACACACACACACACACACACACACACACACACACACACACACGCACACACACAACACACCACACACACACACACACACACACACACACACACACACACACACACACACACACACACACACACACACACACACACACACCACCACACACACACACACACACACACACACACACACACATCCGTCCGCTAAGTGGATTGCATCGAAATGCTCTATGTCTATAGATTCAGACAGCAGTTGACAGTGAGCTGGAGACTGCGAAGACGAGCTGCAAGAAGGTGTTGGAGATACTAGAGTCACGAGCCGATGACAAATAGTTGCACGAGACAACTTCACGAGACCACGAGCATTCCCGGTCACGTGACCAACGTTGTTGTAACAAAATGGCGTGTTGGTGCTTGAACCAGTTGTATTCTGTGTGTGGTGCACTGCTGCAGCCTTTGCACGAACCAGTCACGGAGTCCAATGTAGTTCTAGTCACGGAGTCCAATGTAGTTCTGTTTCACAGTCGTTTGTATGACTGGTTTAATACATTATTCCAATGTTTACCCTCCTGCAAATACAGCTATACACACATGTAATTTGCACATTGGTTGTTTAGTTAATGCAACACACGCGCGTGCGTATATAACACTAATGGAAGCTTAAACGTTTTGCTTATGTGGAAGTGTTGGAATTGCTATAAAGTAACGATGTTCAAAGTATTTACGCGAGGTATCACTGCCGAAGAACATATTACCGTCATTCCATTCTGTATAACTTTGAAGCTTTCCTTGCATGCTGCCCGACATAGATGTTTGATTATAGTTCATGATTATGGCCTTTCTACTTACATTTATAATATAGTCGTTGTTATGTTTTGACTGGTTGTGTATGACGTTTTCTATAAAACGAAGTTTACATAACACTTTGTGAAATGTATGTCTGTTCTAGATATTGTCTCACAGTTTCTACATCTAATTTGACGAGTTAGCAAGAAGGGAGTGTAGTAATGTTACTATTTTGTTTTTAAAATTGAGAGTAATACCACCAAATAAGCTAAATGCTTTCTAAACAAGTTTACTATTATCATATGTATTTTGCTTTTGGACGCAATCGCTTTACATATGGTTAAACCAATTAACCCCACACTGGAATTACCATCATATTTAATTTGACTGATGATGCTATTGTTTTCATATAAGCCGGAGGGAAAGGGTCATATTTCGTTTGATATCATTGCCCTCTATTTTGCGATCTGTACATTTGTAGACTTATATAATACGTAAATGCGTGACAATTAGCTCGGGGAAGAGAACCGAAAAGTAAGCAACACTGCACTCATCATGCATTAGTGAGGTCACCGATTACTTCCAGCGGTTGCGGGAGCAGAATGACATGTTACATAAAGTGGTGAAGAGTTTTCACAAACGACAAAATACTAATGGTTACATTTAAATCGACGCAACGATTAGTGATCTCCACTGTTAAATAAGTAAACGCTACTGTAATGATTTGTTTAATCAGCTAACTGCTAGCAATATGTTACGCATGAACGTAGAACAACGAAACGGCAAATAGAGGAGGCAACAGAGAAAAACATGACATGAGCAGGGAGGACAGAGAGAAGGAGTGACTATTGCAGAAAGAGGCAAGAGAAAAAACATGACATGAGCAGGGAGGACAGAGAGAAGGAGTGACTATTGCAGAAAGAGGCAAGAGAAAAAACAGCAGGAGCAGACTTCAAGTTGTGTCTCTCTAGTAAGAGGTCGACCAGGAGAAAGACTAAAAAAGGAGCGAAATGAACAACCAAACTCGGGCACATGTACAGGAGAAATAATTGTGTGGTACTCGAATGCAGATGTATTAACAAAAGATAAACTAACAGAACGTAAATGTAGAATAAAAAACAACTTCACTCCACCACATGTGATAGCTAAAGTGAAAAACAAATTTCACATGTCATTCTACTAGGATACTTCAATTACCCTAAGATTGATTGGAAAATAATGTGTACAACGGTACCAAGTATAGAAGACGAAGCATTTCAGTTTATTGAAAAGCTTCGAGATTGTTATTTCATCCAACATATTACTGAGCCCACTAGAGGTAGAGGGACAACAGGCCGTCACTTCTTGTCCTAGTAATCATCAGTGAAGATTCCGAAATTGTGTTAATTGAAACAGCCTCAGCACTAGGAAAACGTGACCACTCCATAATCAAAGTGATTCTTAACTGCACACCAATATATGAGCCGATAAGAAAAACTGTTTATAAATATGATAAGGGGGATTACCCCAACATGGAGGACATGTTAAGCATTGATTAGGATGCAGAATTTTTTAAACATGAGGGAGATATGCAAGCCCAATGGGACATCTTTACTATATAATTTAGAGAAGCAGTAGAACGGTGTATACATAAGAAGGTGATATCAGAAAGAAAAAAATACTCGGTACCACTAAATGTAAAAACACGAGCTAACATCAGAAGACAAAATAGATGTGGAAGAAATATCTTCTAAGTAGAGATGTCCAAGCGTTACCAGGAACACTGCAGATTACGCAATCAGGTTAGGAGGCTAACAACAAAGGCACAAAAAATATGAAAAAATACGCAATACGCCCAGACAAAAACGAAGACAAGAACGGGTATACCCAACTTAATAAAAAAAGAAATGAAAGATGACTTAACAAACTCAGAGTTGGAAAAAGCAGAGTTGTTGGCTGATTATTTCTCTTCGGTATTTACAAGAGAATCACAAGAATGTATGTTGTAATACAGTTGAAACGTGGACTATCAACCCATCAATAGTGGCATCAAAACTAAAAAACAAAACACATTTAAATCACCTGGACCTGATGGCATTCACCCTAGGGTCATAAACGAATTAGCAGACTGCATCAGTATTCCACTATCAACTATATTTAACACATCTATAACAACAGGCAAACTACCCATATAATGGAAACAGGCAAAGATATATCCAATTCATAAGAAAGAAAGTAAAACCTTATCACAAAATTACCGACCAGTCAGTATAACAAGTGTAGTGTGTAAGATAATGGAAGAAATAATTAGAGACACCATCACTGTACATATGAATGAGAATGAGCTATTGAGTAAACATCAGTTTGGTTATATAAAGGGCCGTTCGATAGTACTCCAGCTAATAAAGATATTAGACACATGGACATAATGAAATGGCGCAGTGTTGCATCATAAAGGTCATCTTGTGTTTCAAGTACACCGTTAACTCCCTTACAGTGTATCACCGCAAGACACACTTTCACTTGGTCCTTAGAGTAGTTGTTCCTCCAGAAAATGGCACATGTAGGTCTCGATGAAATATACTTGCAAGGTGCATTAGGTTTCTGTGAGTGTGAGTTTTAAGAATGGCAAGATTTTAATATTGAGGGCGGTTTGGAGACATCCATACATTCCAAGAATCATCTTTGAAGTGAACATGAACTTCGAAATAGTCTCTCATGTACAAGTGTCGTTTTTTTAATGGTAGCATCTTTGTATGGGCGTTGATTTCCAACTTCGGTCAGTTCTTCGCTCGGTGTACTCGCATCTTTCCCTGAATGTTATGTATTCTTCTCTTTCTAGCTTCCGGTGTCAAGGCAACTGTTTTAACGTAGTACATATTGATTGTTTGCTGACTTTCGCGGCATTGCCTTGAACTTTAAAACAACACAAGTACAACAGCGCTCCAATCACTAAAGACAACAGGAAGATACCCAAGAGATGTTACACGCTACAACGAAATGATAAATACTCGGAAACCATAGTCATGTGCTTTCTACGTTATTTATTCCACGGGCCCCCTAGTATTATGTTGCATATGTCTGAATGTGTTGAAATGTTTCTGTTATGAATTCCACTCGCGTTTCGTTGACTTGATACTATTTGGGTTAATAACAACATTCCCTTTCAAATGGTACATATGTAAGTGTGTATTTTACGATATCAATAAATGTTTACTATAATGTTTTATATGTCCTTTGTGCAAGAATGATACACCATTAACTAGCTACCATTTGGTTTTGCAGATTTCTGAATAAAACAGCTGCAAGTGATAGCTTCATTTTGAATACAAAAATAACTAAGTCTAAGTGGAATTATACGATAATAATCTCTCATTGTGAAGGAAATCTCACTAGTACAATATCACATTTGTTTTTCATACATGCATTGCTAAGTACAAGTTTACTTTTGGTTTTGCAAATTGGATGTCAGACCCGCAGCAAAACCACTTTCGTTTGGATCTGGCCCAAACGTTGCCGTAAGAACGCCATGGAATGTGTTACAATGCTTCCTTCCCGCGATAACGTAGAATACAGGATAATGTAAAATACAACATTTGATATTACTGAACCATATGTAATTAAATTAGGTATGTATATCATGCATAACTTTTATTTCACACAATAAACAAGGTAATCTCAATATTAACTTGGGAAAGAAACAATTCACATTATGAAGGGAATCTAGCTAGTACAATATTACATTTGCATGCATTGCTAAATACAAACTTATCTTTGGTTTTGCAAATTGTGTGTTAGACCCGCAGCAGAACCACTTTCGTTTGGATCTGGCCTAAACTTTGCCATAAGAACGCTATGGAATGTGTTACGATGCTTCCTTCCCCGCGATAACATAGAATACCGGATAACGTAAAATACATCATTTGGTATTATCGAACCATAAGTGATTAAATTAGGTCTCTATATTATGCAAAACTTGTACTTCACAAAGGAAACAAGGTACCCTCATATAATATACCTTGATTGTATACTGGGGAAAGCACGTTTATGATAAAGGTGGATAACGTAGAATACATTCTTAACGAGGACGCTGTTTTTCTGCCACTTTGATGTCTCCTGACGATCAGAAAAGTTGACTATGCTCATGGCTTTTGTTTTTAGGTGACACCCCTATGTATATGTGTTAAGCAGACGTACTTTCCAATCAGATAGCACTTCATTGGTACACAGTTATGATATAAATTATCCAGATAACGTAAAATACATGATTTTTGTGGACAAGTTATACACGTGTGTAAGATAAAGAAAATAGATGCGAATATTTTAGAGAAAATCATAAAATAATAGGTATATATTAATAGAATGAATCAAACATGTAACTAAGCAGGTAACAGTTACTGAATATTACAATTACTATTCTTTTTAATACTAACCTTCGCTGTGGACAAGCCAAAATGGGATTTTTGTGTGTGTTTCGTAGGCATAAACTCATATAAATTATCATACCACCATGAAACCACAACTATCGCAAGAAAGAGCAAGCCGAGCTCCATTTGACTAAGCTATTTATATTCCTATTAAAGCCATCCCACTGATTTTATAGACCAAAGACACAATATTTGCTACTGGCGACGTTTTCGGTAGTTTCAACCATATAGGTTTATTAGCTTTCATGTTGAAGCTGTCATATGAACTTGTATGGATTTATGCACATTAGGTAGTGTAGTTTATACATGGGGATATATGGGTTTAACTTGTATATCTTGTTTTATTGATGTGGGCGAGTCGTTTCATTTGCTTGACATGTGGAAGCTATTTTTGATGTCATCTCTATTTACTCAGATGTCTGCTGTTAACAAATAAACTTCCGTAACAAATATTACTAGTTAATTTACAATAAATAACCATCACTTTCATTACATCTTGATTGGAGCTCCGGCAAGAATTAGATTATAAATGTTATGTAAATAGTATTTAGAACCACAGACTATATACGTTATTTGAAGGCATTATTGTTATTATTTGTAATTTCCCTTGGTTATCTTAATCCTGATTGAAAAATAGAAGTGGCAACACATGGCGAACCTGTGAAGGTAGGCAGTACGTAGCTTTTTGTATAACAGCAAACGAAATTTACATGTTGTGGTGGTCTTCGTATTATGCCATATTTCTACCCAACAAAACAAAAAACACCGGACAAGTAAAATAAAGTAAAATAAAACAAAGCTACAAATGTGGGCATGGCTCTCATTTGTACCAAGTAAATCGCCCGTGTTGTGTGACATATACTGGCCGGCCCGCCAGTCGAACACGTGAATAAAAACTTGCCGTATTGCAACTATTTAAGAAGAACCAGTTGCTATTTAAACACATACAAACATGCCTTCTTAATCAATAGTATAGCACGTTCGTAAGAAGGTAGATGTATCCGCGTCTTCAAAGTTACATCTAACTATCTCTCCGGTCAAAGAGCATATGCCCGATGTCAGGCTATGTGTCTGTATTTATCCGGTCAAATAGCGCATACGTAAACAGGAACTATTTGTCCGTATTTATCCGGCCAAATAGCGCATACGCAAACATGGGCTATTTTTCCGTATCCGGACGAATAGCCACGGCCATTATCTTAAGTACTCTTTGGTCCAACTATGTCCAACAGTTAGAACATATATAACATCCCACTGGGAACAAATCGTGTTTCACGGACAAATTTTCCGTGTCCATGACGACATTGACTTATTTGGTACATCACTCTAATCATTCATGTAATATCGCAATTAATACCAGTAACTAAACATATGTTGTACGTCCTGTAGATGCAATGATAGGTAAATATATCCGAACAATATTTCTATCTTTCAATAAACAGGAAACAATGCAAACACTTCAAACATCAACATGTTATATTTACAGCCGCACCGCTTGAAACTAAGCAACTCGTTACTCATTAGTCGTCACGTCGGCAGCACGAGGAGCAAGGTTTAAATTTAAAAGTTACATCGAACGTAGCGGTGGCTGCGGCAGAGACGAAGTTGGAATGAACTCGTAACCGGACACGGGTCACTACGTGCACATGTCTACGTCACTGTGGTCAACGGTCTGTTTACACAGACTTGCACTGACAAACACTCGCGCGTAGTGATCGACAAATACCCCACACAAACGGCGCAACTATCTCCCAGGCAGACACTGACGCTTGATGCTAATATATAATATATATATATATATATATATATATATATATATATATATATATATATATTGTGTGTGTGGTGTGTGTGTGTGTGTGTGTGTGTGTGTGTGTGTGTGTGTGTGTGTGTGGGGGGTGTGTGTATAATAGTATATATATCACCCGGCCGATGGTATATCATTATGCTGTGTTAGCGAGGTGCTGCTTGTAATAATAATAATAATAATAATATATATATATATATATATATATATATATATATATATATATATATATATATATATATATATATATATCAGTTTCATATGAGGCTTCCACACACGTGAACGTGTTTTAACAACCAACATTTCTTCAAAGGTATCCAAATACCCCCATAACGCATATATATGTTATAGTTTATTTATTTCTTCATGCAACACACTGAGTCAAAATGTCAGCATATACAAATATGGCATCCCGGCAAATGAAAACTTACTAAACAGTCCTTGCTAGCTTGGCAGGACTTACGTGTTTTAACAATCATCGCATTTTTTTAAATAATGCTCTTCTCTCATAGGAACGGGTATCTAGCAAAAGCAAGACCACAAAATCTACCCGACACAGCAAAGGAAGTCTATTATCCACGAACAAATGTTACAATTGCTGCGAGATATCTCTGATGATGAAGATGATGACAATGGTACGAACGCAAACACGGCTGACAGTATGAATTAGCATGATTCATATTATACACAATACGATACACACATAATAGACAACGTCGACCTTTTGCGATCTTATTTACCTCTCTGTTGTAGAAGTGTGTTCACTGTTTTTCTAACGCCGCTAGCGACACATCGACAGATCATTATAGATAGCGCATTCCATTTCACGGACACACCCAAGCGATTCCTAGCAAACAGGGCGTGTGATGCTATCGATGTCGCTGCTTCGGAAATGGATATAGGTTAACACAAAGGCCAAATGTGTAAATATTAATCAATCCAAGCGACGATAAATGGATTTTGCATATGCCAACTACACCATTGTTAATTGAAGTGCGTAGGCCTATGTCATTAGATCAGTTGTTTGCGTCATACGCGAAACGTAACTAGCGTCAATATCGTTTCGATCAATACAGAGTAATTAGTTGTTCTTCTATTTCGTATGTTACAACACCTTTTTAATTTACTGATCATTAACTTGCAAAGTTTTGCAACCATAAACGTGTTTTGCTTTGAGTTAAAAAGAAAACAAAGTTAGTTCCTTTGTCAACGTCAATGCAAAACATATATCATACAGCGAGCACATGTTACGTTTTATTGTTGAGTGAAACTTAAGTGTATATAATGGTCAGTTGAGAATGCATTTACACTCTAGGACTATGACTACCCATTTTCATACGCCGAGCACTGTCTCAAAACGTGTCAGATTGACATAACATTCCTTTAGAACGAGCTCCTGGCAATTAATCGGGCATCAAGGACGAGAAAACTGCTCAAAACAGTTTTCGGTTGTATTTTATTACAATCAGCCAAACATTTAGTATAATCTTTACATATACACCGCTCAATACCGTTTGTGGGTCGATATACATTGGCACACGCGTTCGCGTCTGTGCGTGCGTGCAAGTGCGTGCATGCATGTCCGTGCGTGTGTGTGTGTGGCCAACCACATATTTATGTAGAAAACAAGCATAATACAATAACGCATTTCAACTAGACGCTTCATCGTAAAAACATTCATTCCGCCAAAAAAGTAGCGATGAAGTCATACGTCACGGTTGAGTAACTACACACGACGACGTCGCCAAGTGTCTAGTGTCGACGACATTCCATTCCGTCAAGCGCAGCCAGGCGGACGACGTCGGTGAGAAGATGCAATGCTGAAGATGTCGAAGATGAGGGTCGGTGTTCAGCTCATGAGGATGGTCATCGTCAGCACCCTTCTGTTTGGACCGGACACGACGAATGCATCTACCCCGGAAGGTGTGTTACGGTGGGAACATTTGAAATTGTAGGTCATAATACGCTATGTTTACTAATAGACTCTGCAAAACATGCTTATACTTCATTAAGTCATAAACGTTCATTTTTATGCGGAGTAATGTATTTTATTGACGTACGTTTTTAGTTCGCCACTATAAAAAGATCAACCGACTGTTTTTACTAAACATAATATGATGCGGCAGGTCGGAACGTAATTACTAACATTCTCGTTATTAGTGTCTTAATCAACATGGCAGATAACGCATATAAATGTGTGTATTATCGACAATGATAAGCCAATTATATCCTAGATCACATCTCAACTGGTCTGAGTTGGTTATGATACATTACATACGACTTACTCAACTACAATTTGAGCTTATCTGCTCACAGCGTACGATGTTGTAATAAATGACACCACCAGCGAAGGCTACTGGATACGCCCAGATGAATGTGGTCCAACGCGACAGGATTTCACTTCACTTGCCGCAATCATTATCACTCCATAGAGGTGTCTCTGCCAATAACATTAATAATGTTACTACATGTGCACTGCATAACTAAGGCGGCTAACTAAATTTAACAATCATGCAAACAGTCTTCGGAAACGCCTTTCCGTGGGGTTACAATTTCAACAGTTCGCGTGTTTTGCGTTCTCGGCGATGGCCTGATGATGCAATATGATAAAATTGAAAAAGTAATGGATTCTAAGCAGTTCGGTAGAATTATCGGCACTCCGAAAATAAACGTTTCTGCAATGGTACCCACGTGGTATGAGCCGACGACTGTTTTTTTAATGTCCGATTTGCAAAGGAAATACATTACTGTCATTCTGATCACGTAAATGGCATATGGTCTACCAGAGGAACGTTTCTGGATCTAACTATTTCGAATAAAAACTGGTAATACGTATTAGTGTGCAGACACAACAACAAGATGTGTGCAGTAATTGTTCTTGTAGAAGAAATAAACTATCGTCAAGACTGCATTTGCGATAATATTTACAAATGTCGCCGCCCGATGGATGTCTGCAGCATCCGGCTGGGCGTGTGCGAATGTGTTCCTATTTAGGAATTTATTTGATCTCCTGTTAACGCAGGGATGTCGTATTACATATTGATGACAATATTGATGTCTGTAATATCGTTTATTATACATTCCTTTGTCCTATCACTGAGCTCTTGTTCCTTGCATACATTTATAAAGGTGTTATCTCTTCACATAGCTGTCGGAAAAATTCACTTTAGGCTCTTTAGTACCATTTTGCAAGTGTAGTTTACAGTGTACGTCTACACAGGTTCACTGATAACATATTTAATTGACTGCAATACCATTTGATGTTCAAGTATGTCCAATTTCCCACATTTAACATAGTAGGCCTACACGTCCTATCACAAATGGAGAATGCTGGTTACTACCGGGTAGAAAAACAGACTGCTTCACTTTTAATTCATTAAACTAATGCGTTCAGAATAGCGGATTTTTATTTATCACGGTCATTCCCTGGCGGATTGTAGATGAACTGTGCGTGACGACTGGCGACTCGTGTGTGAACTCATGTGACGGATTGGAAGATGGTGATTATCAATCGTGTCGCGGTTGTCACGTCTACTCTACATGCGACGGGTAAGTGTTTGCACAACACACATACTTGATTTGCTTGATAGTAGCAATGTTTTTTGTTTAGCCCATATGTTAACAACATGTGCAATTGCCAACGAATACCACAACTATATAGTTTCTTCTCTTTATATAATTGCATAATTAAGAAGTTAGTGTATGCAGTAAAGTTAAGTTCAAAGCGCTTTATACTTTACTACCCTTTCAATCATACATCATCTCTAATTCGGGAAAATAAATAAATTTCATAATTTCACAACTAGCAATGTTCTACTCACTTCAACATTTCAACCACCACAAGAAGGCCGCCGATGGTGATTGAAACGTTGCAATGAGTAGAACATTGCTAATTGTAAAATTATGATTTTTTTAATCATCTCTAATTCTCTGGGAACCATCCAGCCACGCTGCAAATAATACGCGAACACTATCCGTACACAAATATACTACATTGTCTATAGCCAGATAATCATGCATACAGAAATTACTACTACTGCTACTATTAATACTACTACTACTACTACTACTACTACTAATAATAATAATAATACTGTTAGTAATATATAAAGTGCTTTATATAAAGTCGATGTCAAGGAGAATCGTTGTGTTGCGATATGAACAAGTTATCACAGGAAGGGCGCGGTCTAGATACTGTGGACTGCAGCATACTTCCAGATTGCTTTTTTTCCAAATCCTGACAACCCATACGTCACCAGTACTTACTGTTTGGTAACACTTGTTAATAATACGGTTGTGTCGACATACGGTCGTGGTTTCTGAATAAGTGACGCCGCCCTTATTTTATGCAATATCGCCAACAAATCCTAGTTTATGCAAAATGTATTGAACGTTTTGGTACAATGATGGTGATAGGTGATATGGTAATTTGTATTTATAAATCGCAGTGGGGAGCTGTATGACATACGGCCGTGTGCAACGGGGCTCCTGTGGAATGATGTCAACAAGACATGTGATTGGTTGTCACATTCATGCAAACCTTGCAGAGGTAGGAAAATATAGCAATGCTGATTTAAAACTTTGATATGGAAGGCATTTTTAGCTTGTGATCCGGAAATCCTTAACATTCACTGTTGGTCACTCAGTTTACGATGTGAGTAAACAGCAGTTTGTTGTTTGGAATAACGTCCCCTGCAACACAGCCATGTAGGTGCCCCTCACGAATTTACCTTGTACCGTGCATATATGGCGGCAATAGGTATAACTTCCGTAAGTAAGCTATATTTTAGGTGTTGTTCTACTTCATATTTTCGGCATCTTTAAAAAGATGCCATGTATTTGAATTCATAATTATTATAGTTTGCAGTATCGACTATTGAATGGATTGATAATCAACACTAAAATAATTACATATCATACAGCATAGATACGGTTCGGGTGACTATATTATTACTATGTATACAGCACAATCGTTGCCAGTACGACGTAGGAATCACTGTTAATAAAATATTGTGTGTGTGTGTGTGTGTGTGTGTGTGTGCGCGCGCGCGCACACGCGTGGTGCGTGTGTTTGGTGTGCATGCGTGCGGTCCTTCGTTTGTGTACTGTAAACATAAAAAGGTTGACTGAGACGTACTGTATTAATTTCGTTTCCAACGCCCTCTTTAACGTGCTTCAGCCGAACTTTGCATCAACACGGGACCTGGCTGCATCCGGTCATGCGTAGGTCTGCCAGATGGAAATTACCAATCATGCCGAGGCTGTAACGTGTTCGCATCGTGCGCCAATTCGGGTCTGTACGACAGACGACCGTGTCCGCAAAAATTAGTGTGGAACGATATCAGGAAGAAATGCGATTGGACGTCTACAACGTGCAAGTCGTGTAGAGGTTAGTGCTTGTAGCCAAACGCATAGTCGATTCCAGCGTCATTTGTCATTATCAACTGGTAACACGATATAAGTAGCTGCAATTAATAATCGATTCGAGTATTGTAACTCACTTCAAAACAACACTGCCAAAAACGGCTTATCTAAATTCCAATGTATGTATGTAAACGTCTTTAGCGCGCGTGGTACTTAAGGCCACCCGTTTCTCACCGTCACTGGTTTCCAGTTGTATACCGATTTATATTCATTTTTGCATCTGTTACACATCGTGCTCTTTCTACTCATCAGCGGACATACTTAGTTAATCTGTTACATTTTCCCGATATCCTTAGGACCATTATGCACAAATAGAAAAGCGGTCGTTAGTCACAGTCTTCTCTCCCGAAAGTTTCAAAAAAACTATGAGGCTGGCAACTATGTTGTAGACTGTAACAGCCGCTGGACTTTGGTGTATGAAAACAACCAAGATGGCGCCGCTATCTACGGCACACTGGACGACCTCCGTGTAACGCTACACTCCGGAGGCCTGGTCCGTGTCTACTTCCCGGGCCTGGACAGCGCGTCTGACGTAGCTCGCCTTCATATGGTCAATCCTGATCACGTGTGTGCAGAGCTGGCAAAGCGAATCCGCTACCGGAAGTCAGAGGACGAATCGGCGGAGAGCGATGCCTACTGGGCACTTGCGATGGTGTGCACTTCCGGTCACTTCGAAGAACTGCGCAGGTACGTGGGCACTGGCATGTCCGAAGCTATGGGAGTCACATTTACCGGTGCACGCTGGTACGTGAAGTACCATTCGATGACAAGCATGGCGCTGCACGATTCGGATAAACTGCGCGGCCTGGTCGCCAGTGGGTACCCCGTACATGGTGTCGTTGCCGACCGGAAACACACTGACGTCATACCTCTACAGATAGTATGTGATGCTTGCAGTAAGTGCGTGTTTGGGCAGACCGTCGACGCCGTCGATCTGCGAAACTGTTCCGAGAACCGGTGCGAGTTCCGACAACCAGAATCGTTCTGGGTGAGCCAACAAATGACACCCTCGGGCCACATTCGAACGACAACCAGAAGGATCGACGACTTCGCCCACGCAACATCATCGGACCGTGACGAGAAGATCGACTGGTTCGCAGACATATGTTGGCGGCTGGTGTATGCGCAGGACAGCAGTGGACAACCATTGTCTGGCAATCGGACAGATCTCCTCGACGCCATCCGCCTTGGACACCGAGTCCGCGTCCAGGTTTCGGCGCTTGATGGCATCACGGCGGAAGCGGACGTAGTCCGCGTGCGGGACAACGAAGCCACTGCTCTGCTGCTACGCCTGGTGACCGACGACGGAACGAAGACGCCAAATGGTGTCAACATGTCGGCCAGTGATCAGACACACCGAGCTTGGTTCATGATTTCGACAACGGGCGATGTTCAAATCAGACGCGTGAATGCGGCTTCTGCTCCGCCAGCGCAGCATCTCGATGATGTCATTGAAAGTGTCGTCAGGTGGTTCATCGATACGCGACCCTGGCGCCGCCTACTGTCCGCTAAAGCCAGCGACAACGCTTCCGTTGAGGACACGGCGCAGTTAGTGTCTGCCGTGCGCAGCGGCGCCGCAGTGCGCCTCCTGGTGAGCAGAGGAGACAACGACACGGAACTGCTGAGCGCCCAGTATCTGATGGCGCGAGACGGGATCGTCATCGCAGAGAATTCGTTCGGCGTCTGCACTGCTCCGGTTGCGGACGCCGGCATCACGTTTTGCAACGACCCGTCGTGGCGTTTCACGCGGGTGACGAGCGAAGGCGAACACACGGAAGACGACTGGTCGTTGAGCGGCCACCAGAGGCTCGGCGGAAACGCGACGACCTACGACGTCGACTGGTTTGTGTCGTACTAAAACACAACCGCAAGAAGCACAATGTTGGCGCTGGAAACAGTATGTGGAATGAAGCGCGCATCAGTTTCTTAGCGTACTCATTTCCAATTCCAATTGTGGTATTTGTCTTTTTCAATAAGTTCATCCTGTGCATTCCACGTCACATGGTCCGTAAGCTGCGCTGTGATTTTCCACACACGCACGCACGCACGCACGCACGCACGCACGCACGCACGCACGCACGCACGCACGCACGCACGCACCACACACACACACACACACACACACACTCACTATATTGTCTTTCCATTTCTTATTTAAAATTAAGTCTACTCCTGTTTCGCCGTTGTTTGCCTTAGGATCGTATGGCAGGTGGCCGCTTTGTAAGTTAGTGAGGCGTTCCTATCTTCTTCTCACTTATCCGATTGTGATCACATCCCATTCCAACCTGGTTGTCCTAAATTCTCCCGACTCTTGTGTCAGTTCGTCTCTAACTGACACGACAGTGCTGACATCTGGCATGGATAAAACCGACGACAGTTTCTCTAGGCTTCTTGGCATATAAAATGCGCAAAACAACAGGGGATCACGCAAAATTTACTCTATTTTAAAAATGGCAAACAAATAAAGAATTCCAAAAACAAAATGAACACATCACATGTACCAAGCTTTGTCTTCTGGCAATATTATTGTCGCTCTGTTCGGTCTTTGTGGATTACATTGACTGTCTGGTCTGATGCAGCAAGCATGCTGAACTGTTTTGTCCCATCCTCTCGAGCCAGTGCAACAGTCTCACTACCCATGGCAAATCGCCTTGCGAAACTCGCAATAAATGTTGCGCCAATACAATCATATGCCGGCAATTTCCGGTTTAGGAAGGAATTGCAGTTTGTTTGCATTGCATTGAGACACACAGCATATCCGTCCAATGATGTATTTACCCTGATATCCAGTAATAATAAACTTTATTTCCTACCAGACTCAAATTAACAAAGATATGCTTCTGTACAGTCACGTGGAATAACCTTTGTCATGCGGTTTCAACAAATTGAATGTCGCTGTGTAGAGATTTGAAACGTATCCGCACAGGAATGAGTTAGGAAATTCCCAAACTCATGGAATTACCAATTCCGCAAGTAGCGCAATTATTTTATAAAAGCCAAATTGTTATGTTACAGCATGTGGGACAAAATATGTTTACATTGTATACACACTATGGATTGTAAGATCGGATATAATATAATATATATTATATGTATATATATATATATATGTATATATATATATATATATATTATATATATATATATATATATATATATATATATATACATATATATATATATATATATCAGCCCAATATCGTTTGGTTATCTTGGCAACTGTGACGGACAGCATTTTTCAAGAGAGCCTTTTTTCAGATAAGTCATCATCATCATTGTGCAGCCATAGTGTCACGTGGTTGGACGAAGGCATGCTGCCTCCACATCTGCCTATCTTGCTGATATTTTCAAAATGTTTTCTAACGATACGATGTTGAACTTACTTTATACCAGACTGCAGCTACCATAGTAACACACTATATGTGCACCCTTTCAAGCCAATGACAGTTATTGCCTTTGCAAATCTTTATTCAATATAATTCATGTTTAAAATAAATTATTAATCAGGGTTCTAAGGTCTGAATGGGCACCAAGAATTCACATTTACTTCGGATATCATGACGTCAGTGCCCGATCCAGAATCACTGTTGGTGAATCGAAACGCAGTTTCCAATTAACCACCCCAAAGTATCTAAGTAAACGTTAATTCTTGCTGTCCAAAGTATTATTTGTCAATAACATTCTACTGTCCAACGGACACGTTTTCTTTACAGAGTTTTAAACATATTTTCATGTAGTAGTCTCCCAAAACCAAATAATTGCCACAAACAATATTGGTGAATACATACAAGTCATCAGATGCATCCAGTCCTGGTAAAGCCGTGACCTTTTTTGAACTCTACAAAAAATAAACACAAGCAGACTAGAATCATTAGAACTTCACCACTAAATAAGCCGCATGATAAAGACTGCTCGATATGCATGTCATGCCATGAATGGAGTTTTATGCACAGAGTGTGAGCTGCTTTGGCTTTGTTGGATTTAAGTCATAAGAATAATGTTGTCGAGTAATTTTCCAATATAAAGTAAATATATAAATATGAGCAGAAACAGCACAATATCGCAAAAAGTGGGAGATTAGTCAAACCAGTTTTTTTAGAAGACACATAGAAAGCTGTCTCAGGTTAGCGTTCTGACAATTCTGGGCAGAGGAGCAGACATAATCACTTTAATTAAATATTTCCAAACAGAAGTCACAGTTTCTTGTACGTGAGCTCCGTGAGAAACATGTTCCATCTAATTCCTTTTGGTGACTGTGATCCATATTTCTTCCGACGGCTTTGTCACAATTCCATATTTCCTTTCCAATTTTTGAACCAGGGACCATTGACAACTTGAAGTGACCAACAATCGCGGTCAAAATGATTGTGCTCTCGATGAAGGAAAACTTCCAACCCATACATTTGCGTTTTCCAGCAAACCCAAATGGCTCAAACGCAAAATGGTGGCAATTTCTTCCGGTTTTCTGGGCTGAAGCGTTCAGGATCGAACCTAATGAAAAAACAAATCAAGCATGTGCATAAATCGGCAATGGGATTAACCTTACTGGTAAGACGAACTTGTTGCATCCCTTAACTTCAGTGGATTTCAAATGTAAGAAAGGGCTCAAAAAAGAATTTTTACACGAAATGATAACTACAGCTCTTGTTAGTTTAAATTGATGATTAGCAAACACGTAGGTCATCCAGCATTGAATTGCTGTATTAAGTACACGTTGGCGCTATATAAGAAAACGTATGTCACATACCCACATTTACTTAATCACAACGAAGCAAAATCAAGAGCTAGTAATTACTGAGCTATGCTTCCAACAATCACAGATTATCGACGAACTTATGGCGTGCTTACTTGGTGGGGTCGGGGTAGAGGTCTTCACTCTGAAGCACCACCCCTAGGGCGTGGATCACGGGTGTCTGCAACAGAAGGACACGGTAATTAGTCAGTGAACAGCTGCCTATTTAAAGTTATTAAGAAACTACATTAATTGCTAATAAACATGCTTCAACAAATCACCCCTAGCCGTGAAAGGATATCCAAACTTCTGTGGGATATTGCAACAATGGTTTGGGTCTTTGTACTTCAACGGCGGTCCGGATTCAATGCCCGGAGCCGGCAAGCATATTATATTCGGTGTAAAAACGTTGAGGAGAATGCACCTCTCATGATTCGAAAAATTATAGTGTCGGTTCTGACTCAATTTGGGACGTAGGAGAACCAATGTGAACACATATACCGTTACATCAAACGATTTAAATAAACTGACAGTATATGTCGTCGATTATATGTGGGACTTCTGTTTTTGACCAAGCGAATAGTCGTAGAGTTAATTACAGTAAGGCCTAAGATTATATAAATACAAGTAACACCATTCGGTATTACATTTAGAATTGTTAGTACAACACAATAATAAGTCTCCAATATTCACGTTCGCACGCACAAACAACAACAAAGCTTGTAAACATGGAGCGTACCGATCGGTGGCATTTTTGTGAATGTGGTCTGTATCTGTATATGTATATGTATCTGTTTCTGCCGTATCCGTGCCGTGTCCGCGATGTCTGCCAATTGTGGCCCTCCTTTTAGTGTGCCCTTCTTTGAGAGCATGAACAATTCTCCTGGGGAAGAGATATGGCAGTCACTCAAAACAGGCCTAAAATCCCTAGTGAATAAACATGTCCCAAGCAAGATGACTTCAACGAGACACAACCAACCTTGGGTAAACACAAACATCAAACGACTAGCAAAACAAAAACAGCGGGCGTATAGGCAAGCAAAACAAACCAAGAAATGGGAACGGTACCGCAGTCTGAAAATGGAACTCCAGCGGTCTTGCAGACAAGCACACGACCAATATGTAAACAACTTAATCACGGATGCAGGATCCAGTGCTAAGAAATAACTTTGGATCTATGTCAAATCAAAATGCAATGATAAGGTTGGAGTATCCCCCCTGAAGAAAGATGGTCAGACATACAGTGACAGTAAAACCCAAGCTGATATTTTAAATGACCAATTCTCATCAGAATTCACAACAGAACCTGATAGCCCTCTACTCAGATTAGGGCCCAGCCCATATCCAACAATACCAGACATCATTATCACTGTCAATGGAGTTTACAACAGCACCTGACGAAATCCCCACCAGAATACTGAAAGAAGCAGCAGCCGAGCTGTAACTCTCCTATTCTAGGCTTCCCTTCAGCAAAACACCCCATCTGACTGGCTTAAAGCAAACGTAGTACCAGCATTCAAGAAAGGTGACAGAAGTAAAGCAGAAAACTACCGACCCATCTCCCTAACCTCAGTTTTGCAAACTCCTAGAACATATAATCCGCTCCCATATCATGACGCATTTTGATACACACAATATACTCTCAGACACCCAGCATGGTTTCAGAAAACACAGATCAACAGAAGCACAACTAATAGACCTCGCACAGACACTCGAGGAGGGAGGCCAAATGGACTGCATCCTCCTCGACTTCAGTAAAGCTTTTGATAAAGTACCCCACGGAAGACTACTATACAAATTAAAATATTACGGAGTCCGTGGAAACGCCCTAAACTGGATATCATCATTCCTCAAAACCGTATCCAAACAGTCCTTGTAAATGGCAAAACATCCAGAGAGATCCCGGTCCTATCAGGCGTCCCGCAGGGCACTGTGTTGGGGCCGCTGCTGTTCTGGCATACATCAATGATATGCCAGACTGCGGCTTGTAAATGACAGTTTGTTGTATGCGCTTGCAGGAGGACCTCATCAGGCTCACGGAATGGGAAGAGGCATGGTTAATGGACTTCCATCCAGCGAAATGTGAAACACTAAGGATTATAAATAAAATTAAACCCATCAACCATGACTACTATATCCATAACCACAAACTGTCTCTAGCCATAGACCATAGCCCTAAATCGAAGCACGAGAAAGCTAGACAAAGGGCAACCAATCAGGAAGAACGCCTACACAACACCGTACAACACTTAGGCGTAAACATTAATAGCAAACTGTCCTGGAACCACCATGTAGATGCAATCACAAAGAAAGCAAATAGCACCCTCGCCTTTCTTAGATGCGACACCAGCAACTGCCCAAGACCAGTCAAAGCATACTGCTATCAAACCTATGTCAGACCTACACTAGAATATGCCTTCACTGTCTGGGACCCAACCACCAAACAAAATATAAACAAATTCGAAATGGTGCAGATGCGAGCAGCCAGATACGTACAGAGTGTCTGGTGGCGCCACAGTAGCCCGACTGAAATGATGAAAATATTGAAATGGCAGTCCTTGGAACACCGCAGGCACACAGCTAGGCTCACTATGATGTATAAAATCCAACACGGCTTAGCCTTAGTTGACATCCCTCTCAGCAAAAACACCCCGCCAGCGCGTACCCATTGTGCCCCAGAACATCTAGCCGCTGGGCGTAGAGGGCACCCCTTACAACTCATGGTTCAACGCTCCCGGCTACAAGCCTGTAAGCATTCTTTTTTCACAAGCACAATAGAACCCTGGAACAAACTCGCAGTCCAAATAATAAATGCTCCCTCCATAGAGGCTTTCAAGCAGTGCTTTGCCTTTGAGCGTGACAGCACCGCATATGGCTGTAACTAACGTATTGTGACTTCTGTTTTTAACATGCACTTGCACTTATATATATATATATATTCTATAAACATCACCATTATTTTTAATCAGCACTTGAACATGCGCACACTATCCACGAAGTCGTCATAATTTTATATTTGCCGGTAGTGGATTACTGGAAGAAGAAGAATTGACCGAACTACTTACGGGGTATAGATACATGGCAGCTATAACAAGAGAAATGACGACAACTAAGACCGCTAAGATGAACTCCAGCATTTTCTTTGTTGTGTATTTCGCATTTAGCCGATGCAAACAAAACAAACAAACAAAAAACAATCAAAACTCTAGTGCCTCGGAGAGGGGTTGGGTCAGACTGTCCCCAGACCAAAATAACCGAACACACTGCATATACCTTTCTATCTATCATAGTCCATAATGCATAAGTCAGGATTTTGACGCTGATATGTGTTTGTATGAAGATGTTATACAAAGTGTATACAATATACGAGTAAAATATCAACGAAGTGCAAGTACAAACACAGATCATGGCTTTAAATAGCCTCGAATAACCAGGCTCC
>JAODUO010001240.1:117500-129978 GCA_025642075.2 Ridgeia piscesae
CATAAGTCTTTGGTGAGAAGCATGATGGACACACTCCAACAGATCGCCTTCTGCTTCAGTTACTCAGCTAAGAGGTTGCGGTGTTACAGGCTGAACCGGAGTTAGACGAAGACGCTTAAGCCGTTGTGAACAACAGGACCAAAAAGTCAGTCGCCCTGTGAGACAAGATATGGGCCAGTAGTACCAACGCACTGTACACATATGCCTTCACAATTATGGTGTCTGCTCTGGAACCTCTGGAAGCTGGTGGGGATGGCAACGCCCAGAGCTACTTGTCAATCTAACGATTTGAGACTTCATCATCACATTGGTAACGAGTGAGTATGTACTCCAAAGTCTACTTCCTCTGACAACATGTCTACAAGCCAAACAATGTGACATCGTGGAGGCAGCAAAAGAAGCAGTCATTGTCATCTACCAGTTACAACAAGACAGTGTAAATCCAGGGGTATGGAATACATTGTAGAAAGGCGCTGTGGAACTGGCAGCAAGATTCGAAGTTCAACCGAGCAACCTGCGCAATGATGGAAAACCAAGATACCGCGGAAATGTTCCTGTTGACACCCCTTGTTAGTACTGGAAGAGGGCGATGAAGCTGCCATTCATGGACCACTTGCTGCAGGAAATGAACACACGACTGTTAGTGGCTCAAGATCGCTACGTGGCTCAGTGCATCACACCGAAACAACTGGTGCATCTGACACCAGAAAACAAACTACAAAACGAAGTGGGTCGCTGGAAGGCAAGATGGGACGTGATGAATGTCGCTGAGAGACCAGACACATTCGACGACACAATTCAAGAATCAATCCTGACCTGTACCTCAACACGTACACTGCAGTTGTCATATTGATCGTGATGTATATATCGATAGCCACGACAGAGCGCGCTTTCAGCGCAATGCAGCATCTCAAGAACTATCTGCACTCTACAGTGACAACTGAGCGCATGTTGGGACTGGCCTTGACGATCAGACCCTCATGATAGCATTTAGACTAATATAATTAATTCGTGCTTCCACATGTGTTTATGCCTAGCTACCACCTTACCCCAGATTAGGGTAGAGACGCTGATTGGCTCTCAGGCCAACTATGAAATAAAAATTAGAATAACGATATACTTTTACAAGATAATGATATCCTATGAAAAGTATTCAACATTGAACTTATATTAACACAAAAATAAGTAAAAATTCAAATTTACAGTTGTTTATAAAATAAGAATTACGGCAGGATTAATCAGTATCCGTGATATGGCAGCATTGTTTAGCCCAACACGAATAATATACAAATTAAATAAGGATACCTTTTTATCAAATAATGCTGTATTATAAAAACTATTTAAAATTAAACTTATATTAACACAAAATAAATAGAAATACAAATTTGCAGTTGTTTAAAAAAATGAAAGTACGGCAGGATTAACCAGTGTCCGTGAGGTGGTAGCATTGCATAGATCACGCGGATAAACATTCAAAAGCCGGGACATTCTCCAGACTGTCTTCTCGGCGTAGTTCCGCAGCCGACCGACAGTCGGTTAAGCGAGACTAACTTCGATTGAGCTACGCTGTAGCGAAAAATCTGGTCTTGATAAATCTGGTCATTTTTCATTTGTGCGCATGCGCACAATTTGCACGTGACCACATATGGGTCATATATGGTCACGTGCAAATGACCAGGCAAACTTAGCTGAAATATTCGGTCGTTGAATGTAATTTGAGCAAGTGACGGTAAGTTCATGGTGATATTGGGATTACCATTTGCACTGGACTAAAGTAGTTTTTACATGTACTCCTTCAGCACTAGAGCTATGGTTCGACGTTGTCGTTGTACCCATTTGATTTGTCATTATGTGGTCCACACACGCATAGGCCATAGCCAGTGCAGACGCTCTAGTCTAGACCACGTGCGCTGATGGCAATGCCAATGCATGGTTATACAAAAATTATTAAGATGTAAGTCTATGAAGTTTAACAGATACACTACATAAAATTGAAGGGAAGTTCTTATAATTATAGCTCAGTTCATAATTAAATGCTCGGGACTGCTCAAGGCACTTAATTGCCAATCGATGCGCTGTTATATGTGTATTCAACGTTTAACAAGATGCCGTCCAGAGCCAAGGCCCAAGTTCCAGACGGAATGTAAACAAGGAAGCCTATGGCTTATGGAGTGTTCACAAAATTATAAAAGTGTACATAAATTAGTATTATACTTAAAATTATAAATATACAAAATTTTAAAATGCCACTAAAATGCTACTAATTAAAATACGTTGTCTCTAAAAATACATAAGTAAAATAAAAAATTGTAAATTGTCTCTAAAATACATAAGTAAAAATTTAAATTATACGTTGTCTCTAAAAATACATAGGTATCATAAAATACATAAAATGTCCTACAATAATAACAATTTGTTATAATATTTAATTAATTAAAATAAATATATGAATAAATAATTTAATCAGTATAAATTAAAATAATTTCTAAACAAATATTAAGTGTTCTACCCGCGCTTGCCAGATAATTGTCAATTTTATTTTTAAACATATTTACGCTGCTGGCATTTATACAATCATGACATAATTGATTCCAATCATTTATTGTTCTCTATCCTACCTGCAGTACGGTTTGACTAACACTGCCTTGCCCCCTTGTAATAATATCTTAATATTCTTAATATCCTTTCAATATCCTAAAAACTTATATTAGGTCTCCTCTTAATCTTTCTAGTTTCTAATGGTGTCAATCCACATTCTAATAGGCGTCCTTCATAGCATAAATGTGTCAGTTCTGGAATAAGTTTAGTTGCCCTCCGTTGAACTCTTTCTAATTTATTGATGTCTTTCTTATGACATGCCTGAATGTAATGTAATATTCCAAGTGTGGCCTAGCTATTGCCTTGTACAATGGTATGACTAATGTCTTCTCCATATATGTAATGTTCCTTCTAATTAGACCTAATATTTGGTTGCTCTTTGCAGCAGCAAGTCCACATCGCTCCGAAACTGTCATGTCAGCACTAATTGTAACTCCCAGGTCCTTTTCTTTTACACTTGTGCCTAATATAGTATTGCCCATAAAGTATTCTCTGCTCACATTACCATGTCCAAAGTGGATGCATTTACATTTACCAACATTAAATAACGTCTGCCATTTTTCAGACCATTTGACTAACTTGGTTAGATCATCTTGTACAGTTTCTTTATCTGCATCAGTTTTTACAGTTCTGAACACTTTTGTGTCGTCTGCAAATTTAAATACTTTACTTGATAAGTCATCATCCAAATCATTTATAAATATCAAAAATAATATTGGTCCCAACACCGACCCCTATGGAACTCCACTCAAAACTAGTTTCCAGTTTGATATCTCCCCCTCTACTATTACTCTCTGTCTTCTGTCTGTCAACCATGCTTGTATCCAACTGATCATACTTTCCCCTATACCATAGGCTTTTAATTTAATTAACAATCTTTGATGTGGCACTTTATCGAATGCTTTCTGAAAATCTAAGTATACTACATCCACCGGTGAACCATATCTACCCACTTAGTAATATCTTCTAAAAAACATAAGAGATTGGTTAGACATGACCTAGCTTTTAGGAACCCATGTTGAGATTCAGTTATTAATTTTTTTTACAAGAAAATCTACTATGTGGTCTCTAATAATTGTTTCTAATGATTTGCATAACACAGATGTTAAGCTCACTGCTCTATAATTTTCTGTCTTACTCCTCGATCCCTTTTTAAATAATGGTGTAACAGTTGCTTTCTTCCATTCTGATGGAACAATTCTCTCTTTAAGTGACAGATAAAAAAATTGCAAGATATTGCAATTACTGATATCGTTCGTCTATAATTCCCTTAAGCAGTTTTGGTGGTATTTCGTCAACTCCAGGTGATTTGTTTTCTTTCATCATCTAAATTTTTTTCCATATCATTTCAGGAGTTACAAACAACTGCCCTAAATGATTTGATTCATCACCCTCAAATTTCCTAGCAGGTAACGGCAGTGAACTTACATCTTCTTTAGTTATTCCACATATAACAGTGAAGTTCATAGCTGGTGGCCATGCCTAAGTCTAAGAAAATTTCATAATCTATCAGTAATTCCCTAATATATGAAGCTGTCACTGATGCAGCCTGTTTTTCCTAGCAACAATTGGTGCTCTGATACCTCTGATTTCACTGTGTATTCCATTGTTGTCTGGGCCCCTTTTCTAATTCCACTCCATTAGCTATGGCATAAGGGCTGTATCAATAACACAGTAGATCATAGTATATCCCTGTTAAACTGGGCACTTCCCTGCATGCATGTTTTAAGGTATATCTTCAATATAACTTATTTTCTATAAATGCAAGTTGTGTTTTTTTCTGCTTGTTTAATTCTCTTTAAATAATGTGACTCTGGTGACTACCAGTTATATATATAATATATATAATATATATATATATATATATATATATATATATATATATATATATATATATATATATTGTTTTGTTTAATTAAGTCTAGTTTATGAAGTGTGTATACACTACATAAAAGTGAAGGAGTAAGTTCTAATTTAGCCCAGTGTCCAGTATTCATACTGATGAGGACACTTTTCTCTTTTTACTTCAGGACTTTATATATGATTACATGTTTGCCGGTCACACATTTTTGGTGGACACATACATGTTATATTATATACATACAAACCAGTTGAGGTGTGTTTGTGTTTCTTGACCTGAAGTAAAGTTCTATGAACACATTTAACGTCCAATTTCAAGGCATACTTTACAATATACATTATATTATTTTGGATTACCGTTTTATGTTTTCCTGTCCAACACCCGTCCACTGGCTTTTTTTATTTCTTGGCTAATGGATTCTGCCACCATTCTGTCAGCTTATACTTCGGGCCATTGTGCTACGATCAGCAAAGAAGCTTTGCTTGAAAGGTATGTGTAGTCATTTAGCTGACCTATGCAGATTATTTTCAAAGTTGAGCATCTAAATGTAGATGGTTGAAATTGGTGGTGTATAAAAGTTGAAAAACGAGGAAACATTGATTGATAAGTATTATTCTTATGTGAAGATTATTCATAAAGTAGTACTAGACATACCTTTGTATATTGGGTACCCCGGTAGTAGTTTTTGTAAAAGTTTGTTAGTTAACAATATGTTTAGCAGATGTTTATTTCTAAATGTTTAAAGGAATGTGCAAACATTTTTTTCTGTCATTTTATAAGTCTCATTTTTATGACAAATTCCATTTTATGTGTTCACAGGTTAGGAAAGTAGTGCTCAACGACCTCCATGATATGCTGACATTCAAAGAACCAAAGTAAGTTACCTATTATAATAATATTACAGTTAGTTATTGTATCATATTGTCTTTATTAGATACACATCCAGAGACTCTGCCCTCAGACTAAGATTCTCAACAAGCAGTCATCTTTACTTCCATCTATTATTGTAAGGAGTGCAGCCAGCAGAAGATTTTTTTTTATAAACAAACCTGATGTTATTAAATCGCAGTTATTTATCAAACTAAATGTAGATGCTATGTAGTAATATTTGAATGGTTTTTAGGTCAGGCTGGATTCCACGCAGATATGCTCGTCATTGGGCAGCATTGAGGGGGCTACGAACTGTGCGCAGCCTCTTGAACAACTATGCTGCCCTGCTCTCTGCATGTTCTGGGGTGAGATACTAAACTGATTTTATTTATATACATTATAGTGAAACATTTGGTCTTAAAATATAGTATACGTTTTCACTTGAGCATATGGCGCGCTATAAGTGTCATATTACGCCACCTGAACGTTTCCTGGCCAGCCTACTGAAACAGTCGGTCATTGGCTGTTAATGTTACGCAACTGTAAGTTCCAAATGTCTTTGTAATTATATATATATATATATATATATATATATATATATATATATATATATATATATATATATATATATATATATATATATATATATATAATGTTTCAGGTAAGTACTGAAACATTCAGTTATCTATTTCTGCTCGTGCGCATATGAATTCTGTACCAAACAAATATTTCAGTGACAAAGACCAAATATTTCAATGACAAAATGTTTTGTTAAAACAGTTCACTGTGCTTTATTTGTTCTATAGGGCGTGTACGTCTCGTGCGCGAAAACGAGGGTGGGGGCTGTTGGGGGCAGGAAATCCATATTCTCCATGTTAACATATAGGACTTTGTTTTGTTTTTGTTTGTAATAATCGAACTGTTCCCTAATGGTGTTTCAATTAGATTTACCCGAAGGATTATTACCAGCAGAAGCAATGGAACACTCTGCCGGTGACAATGGTCGCGGAAATCACGAATTTTAATCGATTATTGTGGTGGTTGCCATGGCATTAGCGGCAAGTACTTGTGTTTGGCGATCTTGACTAATAATTAAGAGTGCCATATTTCGCGCAGTACAACCTGTTGGGGGCAAACGTATACATGTGTTATGATTATGTGCATTTAGACAACTTGTCAGATATAAGTGCTTATCGAAAGCACAACGTACAGCAATGTAAAATGCAAATCCCGTAAAAGACACATACGGCCTAAAATCGTGGTTATTATCTGCACTACGTAAATCGCTATATCATGTCTATGATAATGTGGTAAACTCAAAATTAAATCGGACATTTTAGAAAAGAAAGGTATAACACAAGATATTTAAGACCTGATTTTCGTAGTATTCATCAGTCGGAAGCTACAACTGTCATCCATCGTTAGAATATTATTCTTGTGTCCAGTCCCCAATCAGCTCCAGTCGCGCCCCATGTTCGGCCCCACACAGGCCCTATACCAAATAAATTTTTGGCCATTTTTGCATCACCGAACTCCAAATTTAATGAAATTTAGTACAGTAGTTGGATCACATGAGTATATCAAAATAAAAATCTAGGTCAAGTACCATCGAATATATAGGTCACTGAACTTTGACCCGATTCGCATACTGATCGCTACAGTAATGCCTATAATTCTGCTATTAATAAAGCTAGAGAAACAGACAATATATCATTGGAAAGCCAATAAACATGTGCATATAACTGTCATAAAATTAAAACAATAGTGTAAATAAGAATGTTGTAATGTTTGAAATTTGACCTCTGATACCCCATAAAATTATCCTGACTTTGTAAATATCTTATACACAGTATCCTATGCTATTGCAGAAGAGTCCCTGAAAATATTAGAGTGGGCAAATAATAATATTCAGAGATACATTAAATTAAGTACACCCGATGTCACCCGTGGATGAAAAATTGCACCAGGATAGCACTGTTTAACCCATTACAAACATACAGCACAATCTCTGATTTTGCTAATATTGTCTACACAGGATCCAATACTATTGCAGAAGAGTCCCTGAAAAAAATATTAGAGTGGGCAAATATTAAGTTTCAGAGATACATTAAATTAAGTACACATGTGGATGAATTTGTTTACCAGGATAGCACTGTATATATGTATACCAAAATTACAATATTCTTATTTACACTAATGTTTTATAATAGTTATGTGTGCATGTTTATTGTCTTTCCAAAGATATATTGATTGTTTCTCTAGCTCTATTAATAGCAGAGTTACAGGCATTAATGTAGCGGTCAGTATGCGATTTGGGTCAAAGTTCAGTGACCTGTATCTTCAATGATACTTGATCTAGATTTTTATTTTGATATTCTCGCATGAACCAACAACTGTACTAAATTTCATCAAAATTGGAGTTGGGTGATGTTTTGAGTGATTGATTTGACATGGAATGACCCAGCTTCCTTTCTTTTAAAATAACTTGTTTTTTATGCATTGCTCATAGAAAAGGGTATATATTTATTAATTTATTGCCGACACATTTCATATTTCAGGTTGCGGCAACACTGCTCATCCAAACAAAGCAGGCATGCGAGACCACAAGGTAATTAGCCTTGTACACAACTGAAACATTGTATCTGCTACCTGACAATTTAAGGAAATTGTCATCTTTGTAGGTACAATAATTAGGATAACTTATCTAATTATACATGGATATGTGTATTTACAAGATATGTCAGTTGTTGATTAGTTTAAATAGTGCAGTATGTATTACTACCATCTGGATTGTGGTGCTTTTAAGGTGAAAGGATATATCTATACCTACTAAATGTCCTATCGCTACAGTCTTAAAACTGCTGTCTATATACATGGCTTGTCTAATTTAACATTCATTTGCGCTGAACTCTTCTAGTTTAGTAGCTTACTTAAATTGCACAGGCAGACTAATGAAGGTGCACGAGCAAATTCATTAAACAACGCACTTCTATGGGAGGTATTATTCTAACAATGATACCTTGGAAACACTGGATCGATGAAAATAGTTTGTATGTGTTAATTGTATGTATTATCTGTATCACGATGTAAATGACTTCTCTTTAGATATGTCATACATTCCGTTGCTGAGCATCGTACCAGAGGCTTGTCACTGAGCCGTTTCTGTTTGCACAGACTCTGGAGGCCCTTGGCCCGACCGAAGAAGAGGCGAATGCAATTTGTTAAATTTTGTTGAATAAACTGTGTGACAATTGACTTGATGTTCACTTCTACTCAATTAATGCACTCACAATATATGCAAAAATGTGAGGAAAGCTTAACATGTATCATTGAGCATAATAATATTATGATTACAGGTAGATTATATTTATTAAAGCCATTTTTTTTTAAATTGTACACTTTCATTAATGACAGATACATTGGAAAAAGTATCTCACAATTCATTTGTACATTTGTCAGTACAAAACAAGCACCAGGATAGTGCCTATAATATCCAAATAACAAAATCCTTAGTAAATGTATTATTATTATTACAATTAGAGGTCTAGTTGCTATTCCAAAAAAAACCAGGACTTGCACAGGTCATATCTCCAGGGATACAAATCACATAGCTTAGAAACTTTACAGGTGTATTCTATAAATGTACGTTAGAAATCAGGAATAAATCTGATGTTTTAGCCTGAATCATCTGCATTTTGGAACATGCTGCATAATTATATAAGATACCATACTTTTATTGATGCAGAGGCGCCCTCTATGGGGAATGAATCCCTGTTGTATAGGGCTGTATAAACTAAATTAATACAAGTAATTTCTAAAATCTTTTTTCACTAGTTGTTAACTCACCTTTAAGGAATACACCAAGGAAGTTTCTACGTTATGTAACCTATACGTCTGGCAATATGACCATGTTTGTATTACTTTAAAATATGATTTTATTGTAAATATGTCATGCAAATACATGTGTCATGTAGTAAAAGGTCTGATTTATTTTGGAATAGCAACTATATAACTCCCAAAGGAACTAAAAATAAACATCAATCACTAATGGGTATCATGTCAGGTTAATTTCGCCTTGCAAATATGAACCACAATAAATAAATACCCAACTTGCACCTATGGCATCTCGTCTTTTCACCTGGATGTACACTAAATGTTATGACAAATTTGGATTCCCCATAATTAATTGAACAACAAGTAAGTCTTTATTTTCTATAATTTCCATAGCATTCACAGCGCTTTATATTATTACTTTCCTAAAGCAACAATATAAATAGTAAGCATTTTACAAAATAATAATAAATAAATAAAATACAAATGTTGTGTAAACATCCGTGAACCATAAATAAAACAATTATTGTCATGGTAAACAAAGCGCCTAAATTCTAAAATGTTTTTTTTTCGTTTTAACCGGATAAAAATATGAATACAGTATAATAAAAACTATGCCAATAATGTATAATTGCAGTTAATTATCAACATATTTTATAATAAACACGAACTATATAACAGCAAAAAACAGTCGTTCCAGTATCCTAGGCAGTGTCGTTGCCATTTACCACAATTATTCATGCATAAAAACCAGTTCAAACTTGAAGTATAATAATAATAAAATTATTATCAACCCCAGTCCCAACTGGCAATGTAACAGTCAAATATTTCAAACCAAGCGTTTGATTATGTAGCCTAATTAAATAGTTGATTTATTTGTTTCCTATCGGGCGTTTCAATACTGCAACAGTCAATATCTACCAAATTTTTCAACGACCAGAGGTAACGAAAAATCTGGTCATTCTATTTCCGCTCATGCGCATACGACCTCTTCTCGTAGCAGATATAGGTCAAACACGACCAGATTTTTCAACGACCAGATTTGTCGCTACAGCGTAACCCGAGGCCCAATCGAACAGCCGAGATCACTCGAGTAGTTGACCATTTTTGACCTAGATTAGCAAGGTGAATCTTCAAGGCCGCTACTCGAGTACCCAGATAGCATGCAAACATTACATTAACGTTTGCATTGGATTAAAGTCACCACATTATATGAATTATAATTTAAGACCAAGAAGACGAACGTCACAATTTACACACTAAACAACTGATTACTTTCTATTTTATTTATTTACTTAAGGGGTTTATGTCCGTGATCGCGCAATGTAAATTATCATAAACCGGATACCACGTTGGGGTTACGCCACTCGAGTAGCTGATGTAAGACAACAATAAGGTGCTCGTCCGCCATTACCCGTTCGACCAAAGAGTACCCTTTAAAAGCAGCATTATGCAGGTTGTCTGAATTTCTGTGAGCACATATATATTATGTAGTGTGGAGTGATTAGAAATGATGTTTTCGTGCAGCGTGGCATCAGAGCTGTCAAATTACGACAGCTGTCAGTCGGTGCATTTCTGCGTATTAATACAGTTGTCATTTTGCTTGGTGATGTAATCAGGGGCAATCCATGGGTGGTTCAAGCAGAAATGGAGGGGTGTAAGGTTTGAAAGAAGTTTGTGGGAGCCTGAGGTATTAAACGTTCACGAATGTTTCACAGAACTTCTGTCTATGGAGGGTAAATATGCTGTGAAATTGTCAATAACAGAGCTCTTCAAGATTAGCATAAGAGGCACGAAAACGTGGTTTGAACCATGTGTGAGGTTGTTTTTGCTGCATTTGAAGTTGCTATTGACTGGAATACAATGGAGTCATTATTTACTGATAAGGCTGCATCTAAGAGAGTTATTAAAAGTAATTAGTAAGCTAGTTACCGTGTGATGTGCAAGGAAAATACATTGACAATATTGGTTGTGTGGAAGTTACACGATGCATTTCACACACGGTCTATGCATAATATACTATAATGAAGACAGCAAGAGTTTGTGCTTCAAATGTCCCTGTTCAAGAGCGTGAATATTTTGTTTCATATTTGAAAAATGCGCCAAATTAACGACATATTTCCAGTACGATGAGTTTAGCTGCCATTACATTAATTATACTTTGTATGCGACATCTACAAATGCGTGTCTCTTAACAAATATTAAAATGAACATGTGTTTTCTTCCTATCTGTTAATCCGAATTATGTGACTCTTGCTTGTGTCATATTTATAACACACAATAAGCATCAATGGGCGAGCAAAGAACATTTGATTACACCCCACCCCCTAAACGCAGCCTCTATTTTAGTCAATTGTTGGTCGCCGTATGAAGCGGATTATCCACGCGCGTCTAAAAATGAACTATCTATCACCTGCTTATTATAGCGACACATATACCCTAACTGAAACACCGAACACAATTGAAAATATATTTAAATATACCCCAGATGTGACTGAGAATAAGAAAGCAGCGCGTTTTCTCCAAGTATGCACCGACTGCCGTAATCCGAGTAGGTTCACTGATGCTCATACAAACTAAAACTGGTCACCTAACATCAGTGTCAGTATGTTGAAATTGTCTACAAGAACTAACATACCATCCCTGTTGACAGTCGTGCATTTTTCAGGTGTAAAAAAACCGAATTATACAGATATTTGCATAGGACATATCAGCTTAAAGCTGCTCCCTCCACTCATTCGCGTAAAAATCGTTTGCTCCTAGTGATTTTTAGTAATTTCACAAACAGCGGAGGTATCACATACTCCCTAATGATTGCTTAGTTGGTTTATGCATACATGTTACTTCTTTTTTCTGAAATTAATAAAATAAATAAGAACTATTTCGATTTTCGTTTCGAATGAATCCGTTCGAAACTCTGTACGAAACGTAACTATGGAAATGGAGATTTGAGCGGAATACGCTTTAGTCTTCACGCGAACGAGACTTGGGGGCGAGATTGACCTTCATCCTGTCGAGTTGTTTACGTTTAGGAACAGCGAGTTTAGGCACAAACATGATTTTTATATGCCACCAACACGGCAAATTAAGCAGACAAAGACAGCATCGACGCATGATTGGGAAAGAATATGGAACCAAGCAGTGAATAGCATGACTTCGGAACAGTGACAGTCACAGTGCCCTGGCTTTGCAAGCTACGGACACCGTGCCCGTGGGCCGGCGAACTGGCACTGACTACACAGTCAACATGCAGCGTTCGCACAGATGTTCTTCCAGATAGGTTAGTAATTACGAATTGCTCAGCTATAATCACGTATA